>JAYMTI010000111.1:0-14901 GCA_036897505.1 Pelargonium transvaalense | reverse complement strand
GGGAGGGGTGTTCTTTGTTGACAGAAAAAGTATAGGGGGGTCTTTGCAAAACGCCCCAAGTATATAAGGGGCCCTGCAATTAACCCATTATCTTATCAAGTTTCTTCTGCACTGCACTGCTCTACTTGTTCTCATCTGCAATTTATTACCCAAAAAAATTGGGAAATCATTTGCTAGTTTGAAATGTCAAATAGTATAATTTTAAGCCCTACAACACAACAGGCTTTAAAAGAACAAAACACAACCCTCCTAACATCTCTAGATGCAATGCAAGTAACTCAAACAATAACTTTAGAAGATAGAAAGTAGCAATCTGACAAATATGGTAGCTCGAGGCACAATTGGCATTGTCTGGCCAAAACTGATATTCCATGTGCAATTACAGCCACCCCTCTTCTTTTACTTTCCTCTTCTGTCTCAATAACTTCTCTTCCGCTACCATTTCATGCAGCAAACAGATGTAACAGCGTAAGTAACAACAAATCGATTCAATAGTGTTAATGTGAAAAATAGTTGGTGCATGCATGCAGGACAAGAGTAAATAACATAATAGATAAATTTCACATAGAACTTAGTATTCAACAAAGATACCATACATATAAATAAAATCTGGTGAAAAGAAAATATGAAGACAACTAAAATTTAACAGTCCACAACAGAGACCAAAAAATTGTCAGTTTTATTTATTTATGTTGGAGGGAGCAACAAGGTGAATACAGCTAGGGACATGGTGTCATCTATAACTCAAGCACATGCATCAGGGCAAGTGGCTTAAGCCGCTTGACCCACTTGAGGTCTCAGGTTCAAGCCATCGTGAACGTACGCTTGCTGATAAATAAAAAAAGCACATGCACCGCTTAAGCACCAACAATACACAGAATGCCATAAGAGGATTTATTTGTGGAAAATCCAATTTCCAGCCCAATGTGAAGCACTAAACCAGAACCAGCCTACAGTCGATGTGCTTTCTTTAAGTTATTATTTGTAACTACGATGGTAAATACGTGAAGGGGAGTTGTTAAATAAAGATTTCAATAGGATGGAACGTGGTGTAATAGCTTAACTCCACATAATGTAATGCCATATATGAAGCACAAACTACTGGCCCACTCTAACTGCAATAGCTAAGAAATTGTGACGACCAACTCTATCTCTGAGACTGTACATCATGAACCATCCCACTTGAAGCATCAATCTATAAAACCACAAACAAATATCATCCAAGATTAAATATTTTCTACTCCAGTAAGGAAATATGGTTGGTTGATGATGCTACAACTTAGATGTTTCCCCCTTTTCTTTTAGATAACTAATATTTGAATTTAAGCTGCACTTTGTTTGTTTACAATCCTTTTGTCTGACAAAATAATCATAAGGACAGGAATACTAGACTCTCTTGAACTGTTATTGACAAACCAGTTTCCCTGCTGCTACTTCAATCGTACTTCGAATCTTATGCAACTAAATACTAATACGTCATCTCTTGTTCCAACAGCAGCAGAAAGAACCTACATACTCTATTATACTTTGAAACACTGCAGTCTCCCTGCATCCAAGTTATAATGACACCACAAAATAAGCAATTCCTTTTCCATATCAGACAAGTTGTGGGTGTGTAATGTTACCTTATTGAAGACTAAAGCAGACACTAAAAATATTACACCCTTGTGCATTTACTCATTAAGCTTAGGCATAAAATGTAATCATCACCCATAGGATGAAGATAACCAAAAAGTATATGTTCATAGGAGTTGCTCTACAAAACTTTAGCCCTTCGAGAAGTCGTCTAAACCATACGAGCTCACATGTGGCACTTGCTATAGCTCGATACTCGACCTTTGCACTTGATCTTGCTGCCGCAATTTGCTTCTTGCTTTTTCAAGAAAATAAGCCACCTCCAAAAAAGACATGATATCATGATGTTGATATCCAGTCGGATGGATATCCTGCCCAATCTACATCTTAATAAGAATGTATCTCCATATGCACAAACAATATGTTTGGTCAAGCAACTGTGAGATAACTAAGCCTACCTACCAGTCTCCAATATTTTCCCTGATCTGTTAGAGATCCCCCATGCCCTTGTAGAGGTTTAACATTGGAATTCATTGGAGTGTCAATTAGTTTGCAATCTAACAAGTCGAATTCCTCGAGGATGTCTACAACCTAATTTTGCTAAGATATTGAAACCCCACGTTTAGACTGTTCGACTTCAATGCGTAACATGAGTTCTTCCCATATTTTGGGTATGAATACGTTTGAACAAATGATCCTTCATTTGTTGGATATCGTTGAGAACATTCCAAGTAATTACTTTGTCATCAACATAGACTATCAAGTAGATGCAGTGTCGTGATCACAAAGATCGATAGAACACGAAATGATCAACCACATTACGTGTCATCCCGAATGTTTGAACTACACTACTAAATCTACTAAACCAAGCTCTAGGTAATTGCTTAAAACCATAGAAAGACTTTCGAAGTTTGCATACTAATCCAGACTCCCCCCTGTGCAATATGTGCTACACGAGTGCTAACAAATGGAGTAATACTTGCATAAAGGAAAGAACTTGTCCAAGATAAAACTTCATATTTCCTTCTTGCTTCAGACTTTTGATGCTACTTACGACGGTATATAACCTCTCAACATCGATTGTGTAACATCTGAATGCCTCTTTCCTCACTTCAACACATCTCTCAAAACGATGAAATAGTTGCATAAGAGAGGGATCATTAGATTGTCATAGATGATTGCGTAACTGAGCATTTAGTTTTTTCCACTTGTCATGATTAGCTTCAAATACTTCTTCAATTGTTTTAGAGAGATGTTCAATTTGTCTTTGCTTCTTGAACCAAATTTTAACAAATGAAAGATAGTTGGTAAATCCCATCAATTTTTATGTGGTGATAATGTGGGGTCTAGACTCTAGAGATGGTGAAAGACAAGCGAATATAAACCAACAACCAAACTTTGCTTGTGATTTTTTGCAAAATAACAATGGAAAATACACACACAAAACTTGAAATGAAGAGGAGCATATGTAAGTCATAAGATCATCGAGTGGAAGGGAGGCCATGAGTTCAGATCGTGTCAGAGTGTGGATCAAGAGAATGTGGTGAACTTTGGCTCGGTGACCCGTAGGCAGCGGCAAAAGTTTGGGGGTTTAACCAGTCAAGTCAAGATGAGTCCAACTGGTGATGTGAGACAAGCCACAAATTGGGAGATCTACTTGAAATCACGAAGAGGGGCGTGATTCCAATGAGCGACTGTGGCAGTGCGTCAGTGGTTCATCGACTATAATGTTCAAGGGTTTTTCCGGGAACTGTCAAACCTGATGGTATGGTCAGAACTCTGATAGAGCACCGAAAAGATAGCCAACCACTGATCAACTGGAACCGGAGGCCTTAGCGGAGTTGATACACCACAAGGGAGAAAGAAAAAGGAAAATTCTCACTAACTTGATACTATGGGAGGTTGAGAGAGAATTTTGAATGTTTATTTACAATATGGAATACTCAATTTACAATATGCCGAGATTTCCTATTCTTGGTTTCCTACCTTAAACTAGATATTTTTAAAACCATGACACCATTCTATCTGACCAAATCTACCCTATCAAAGATCAAATCCAGTCATCAAACTAGTGAAAGAAAACTTATTGAACCTTGCCCTAAATTTGTGATTTTGCGAGTTTTTATTCTCCATTTTCCCTATGCTCATTTTAGTGGACCTTACCACAGGTTGAATCAAGATGCTTGCGTTTTCAAAGAGATGTCAACTGCACTTTTACAAATGATAACTACTCATATTGTTTGACTAGTGAACTTCAGTTTGAAAGTTAACTCCAGTAACTTAACTTTCACAAGTTGGAAATTTTGAAAGGACTACTTTTTTACAATACACATGAAGTTACGGGCTAGTAATTCTCCTAACATATAACATCAAATCAATTGAAAGTGAAAAAAAGATATGAAATTTCACATAAGCATGGCCACAACGAATTCTTCACTGTTCAGTATTTACCATGCTATTTCAACGAACTTCTTTTTCAACTTGTAACCAGAGTGAGTTCATATTATTTGCATATATATGTAGGGTTATGTATGGTACATTACATTGTCATTAAAAGGAGAAAGTGAGGATGCTTACTGAGGATTTTGCAATGTTGTCAAAGCTATTCAACCTAGCTTGCGTGAATGGCTCAAAACTTGTTAGTCTAACCCTCAGTTCTGCATCCCCAGAGAAAGCTCTTGGCTTATTCCTCTCTTTCTGTTCTAAAGTCTTCAGAACTTTTGGTATCTGCAAAGTTTCACTTTAACCAACAAATACAGAAGCAAGAAAAGTAGACACAGCAAGAACTGAAAAATAATAATAATAAGGAATGGAGCCAGTGATAACTATGTTTGAATTTCATTTGTGAGGGAGGTAAATGTTAATTAAGTCAAACAGTTATCAGCTCCATTGCTTTCAAAACAGCCACACAGGTAACCTGAGAAACCGGCCAAAGCACAACGTTGTGTAAACTGAAAACATTAGATTTTCAATTTTCGCAAAGCACTCTATTAACAATTTTGACATCTTAATTCCTATATCAATTTGGTATCCGTACACTCTTAAGGTCTGCCAATGAGCTAAACTGTTTAACTTGGTTTACCCCAAGATTCAAACATAGAGTTTGATCACTTAAACCAAACTGATTAGAATGAACAAAGTAGCAAGTAGAATATTAAGTAGTGATGGCAATTTCCCAAGAAAATTGACAACACTTAGTCCGGTTGACTTGACAATATTGTATTACAACTTTTATGATAAGAGAGAGTTGAAAACCAATAGCCTTGAAAAGAGGAATGAAATTACCCTCCAAGGTGGTAACCAAACTAGCCAACACAAATAAATTGCAGTATTGAGGTAAAGATACTGAACATATCCAAGGACCATTTTATTTAAAGCTACATTCAGCACCCTTGATTAAACTGATTCCACAAACAAACAAACAACCAGTTCTACATGAAGTTTTTAGTATCTCTTGAATTCAATTTCCTCTGGCTAATACGTGATTGAGCTCTACAGCAAGAAAAGTTTTTGGCTATGAAATGAATAAACTGGTTCAAACTCAAGACAATCACTAAATCAAGAAAAGCACCAAAAAAATTAGATCCATAATCGTCATCTTAGCTAGGGGAGAAAGAATCAGTCCTTAAAAACCAACAAAACCTGTTCGACAAAATGGCCCAAACAAAACCAACAATAAAAAAGCCTTACAAACACAAAACATAGCGAGAGGAGCACTCACCTCAGGCACCGGTTGTTCAACCTCCCCTGCAGGGATTTTAACAGGCCATTGCCTGTCCTCTTCGCGGAAAATTTTCTCGGCCTCGAGGAGCTGACTCTTGTCCCAAATCATCTCCCTTATGGTCTCGGTTGGAGTGGCGGCTGCATCAATAACCTCCTCCGCTCCATTGACGAACGTCAACTCTATCTTCGGCGGAAGGTCGTCGAGACGCCGATTCAGCAGCAGACAGGCAGGGTTTGAGGTTCTGGCCTTGCGTGCGTTGCACAGAGCCAAAAACTCCATACACGAGGCCACGCGCGGGTCCGAGGCATTGAAATCGATCTTCACCTTCGACAGAAACTTGAACATCGTCAATGGTTCCGTCGAGCTTCTCTACAAAAATTCTGGTCGAGTGTTGTTAGGGACTGTACTTGGCCGCCAGAGGAGAGACTGAGACCTCAAACGTGTATACATTTATCAGTCCAACAAGAAACGACGCCGTTTTATTGATTCTTGTGAAGCCACGGTCGTTTTACGCTTAACGTCTCTTCTTTCTTTTACGAGCCAAATCTGATTGTCCCATAAATTTGATCCGATAATTTCAGAATAATTGATCGTCTTTTTCAGGAGAGAAATTCAGTGGCGATGGGAGCGTCGTCTTCGACGGAGCAGAACGTCTCGGCCGAGCAACGAGAGGTCGAAACCCTAGCGAGTTCCACGGGAGCTCTTCCTATGCTTCAGAAAGCTTTCTCGAAGCTTTCCGATTCTCAAACTAATGCAATTCCTCTGACTTCTCTGAAGGTAAATTAAATTTAAGCTTCATTGCTTTTGAATTGGAGTCGAAGCTACACTTCCATTTTATACCATCACTTTTGATTAACTGCAATCCCTTGTTCCGTAGAAAATTGAACATTTTGCTATTAATTTGAGAAAAGTTGGAGTGTATTTGGATGAGAAAACATATTGCTTATCAAATTAGGGTATTTTCTTGAGAACCTTATCTCCAGTGTTTTCATCATGAAACCTCCCTCCCAAGCTTCATAGGGAGCCTAATCAATAATCTTGTTAGAGCAATTTAGTTGCACTTGAGAAATCTGTGCTAGTGAAGAACATGATAGCTAACGTCCATCCGCCGCCACAAGTAAAATGAATACATACTGTCCCTGAGGGTGAGGGTCTTAGATAATGGTTTTCTATTTATCTAACAAAGTGAAGTCTTTAGAACTAATTTTTACCATTGAGTTCTTGAGTTGCGATTTGTGCTCTGTTCTAATTGGGAGATTTATTGATTTCAGAAATGCCTGTGTATAGCTGATGGCAACACAATTCGTGAAGTACCCCAAATGCCTGAATATTTTCCTGGGTTATTAGGTCATTTAGGTTCCTCCATAGTTGACCTGTTTTTCGTACCTGATAAGGGGGGAATAAGTTGGGTTGAGTTTTTAAGAGGATATGTGAAATGCTGCGGGAGGATGTCCTCATCAATGTCACTTAATATATTATTCAGAGTATTTGCTGCAACAACAACAAACACAGGTCTTGCTCCAAAGCTGGAATTTGAATCTGATGATGCTGATTGTAAGATAAGTGGAAACCTTCAGCCCAGTGATGTGCATGTACTTCTTTGGATGTGTTGGGTTATGTCATGGCATTCAAGATCTCTGGAGATCTCCGGAGGACGAGCAAAATTAAGTCTTCCAGACATTGATAATTTGGTATTCTCAGTTTTTCTATCTTGTGCTGAAATCGGAAGTGACTTTAGCATCTCAAATTGCAACATCTCAGCATTGGATATTCAACTTCCTGTGCAAAAGGTTCTTGCTTGGGTTTTGAAGACAGTGCCATACCTGACAGATTGTTTTACTCAATATGTCCACAAAAGACTCCAAGACTGTGTCATTCTAGAGGTACTCCATCTTTAGAATTGTGATTAATTATGTCATCTTGCAATTATTAACAATATAACTGTTTGTGATTACTTTTTCATAATGCACAGACACACACACACACACACACACACACACTGACACACATACGCACACACGTGACATAGTCTACAATTGATTAAAAAAAATTATGGACCGAAGCATCTTAGTATATTGTACTAAACTATAGTTTTGAAGTTTATGTGACAATTTTCTCTAAACTGAGAGTGGTATCATATTTTAGCATTTATTCTTTATCATTCTATTTTGGAGAAAACTACTGCTGTTAGGCACTGGCTAATGGTTTATTTTGTCAAACTCTTTTATGCAACTTTCAAGTAGTCACTAACTTTTCAGCACAGACTTGAGACTTCAGTCTAGCTGATTGTGGTTATAGTTATTTAGAACTGAATTTTGTTTCATAACGATTGACTTTGTCATTTGCTGGTTATTGGCACTTGTGTGATTTAATTATAACTTATAAGTTAGCAGTTGTAACGTAGGTGTCACGGTATCTTATGCAATTGCTTTATTGGATATTCGACCTTGAACTGTAAATATTGTTAATATCTTGCTTTCATGCTAGATTAATTCTTATAAAGTGATGTATAAGATTTTTTCCTCCTGGATGATAGCAGGATGCATCAGAGCCTTCAAGCTCATCATCAGATGATATTTCCTCAAAAGAGGTACTTGATACTCATCTCCTAACACAAGGAAGGGCATGGGCGATCTCCCTTACCCTGAGAAGTACAGTAAGTGAAGAGATATTTAAAGCATGTCTACCCAGCAATGCCAGGACAAATGAAAGCCTTCTTTACCGGTCTGTCATCTTTCCTTTTTGATCTCATCTTGACCAACTTTTTTCCTTTTGACCACAAGTATGATTTTCTTATCATTTTCGTAAACTTAGTAATTTTAAATCAGTTTGATGCGAGTATGATACAACTTGCTTCAAAACTTAATAGTTTGATTCATAATTGCTTCCCTTAATGTACCAGTTTGTCTTAACGAACTTATGACTGTGAGTAGTGCAACTCTATTAATTCTAGGACTTCATTTGATAAATTTGGTTCTTATCCAAAATTGGTTTTGCAAAAGTAAAGGCTTTTAAACTTTCAAGCATTTTGGGAGAGATGTGTTTCTTCAAATAGTTGTCTTTTGTGTTGCTCAGAGTCATTTGTGCAACTTTGTTGGCATATATTTTTAGATCTTTGCTTACTATCTTTCTTTTGTCATCTTTTTGAGATGGTAAGATCTAATCTTACCCTACTCCACTTTCTATCCATCTCACTCATTTAGTACCTGAACTGATGGCTGAAGAGCTTTTTTTTTCTTAGCAAGATATGATCCTAAAACCTATCAAACTCCATCTTCTACCCTACCCCTTAGAAATATTTGTCATTTATTTAACTAGCCATAAGTAATTGCTTGGACTACAAATTAAAACCTGTTTTATTGTCTTTTTACCACAATGTTGTAGGTCTTCTCTTCATGGAAAAGGCATGAACAGATTCTGGTCTAGCATTGAAGGTTATCAAGGTCCTTCACTGATGTTGATTTCTGCTAGTTCAGGAGATACCCATGAGAGTAGTAGCAACGTGAAAAAATGGATCATAGGTGCACTTACACAACAGGGCTATGAAAATAAGGATACGTTTTATGGAAGTTCAGGACATCTATTTGCTATAAGCCCAGTCTTCCATGTGTTTCCTCCTTCTGGTAAGTAACTTACACAGTTGGTGAGCAATAGTTTTGTCTGCATATTGTTTATATCATTGATATTTACTTTTTGCAGGGAAGGGGAAGAATTTTGTGTATAGCCATTTGAATCCAACTAGAGCATATGAACCAAACCCGAAGCTTGTGGGAATTGCTTTTGGAGGAACTATTGGGAATGAAAGA
Source organism: Pelargonium transvaalense (assembly GCA_036897505.1). Lineage (NCBI taxonomy): Eukaryota > Viridiplantae > Streptophyta > Magnoliopsida > Geraniales > Geraniaceae > Pelargonium > Pelargonium transvaalense. The sequence goes on along the minus strand of JAYMTI010000111.1, from coordinate 5,796 downwards.
GTATTAATTGATGAAGATTTTGCTAAGATAACCATTCACCATCATGTGGCGGACAAAACTTACCAATCTGGTTCCCTTTTCCCAGATCAGGTATTATCATATTATCCAAACAGAAATTCTTACCAATTTCCTTACCCTTTTCGTCTCATTCACTAAAAAATTTGTACAGTTAGTATTGGATGTATTGTGAATCTATTCTAGGAATTATATCTTGTTTGAATGTTTCCCTTGTTTTCCATTACAAAAATTTCAGTTTTGCCCTCAACTCATTTTATCAACCAACATGCTCCTATACTTGGATCAATGTTTGTACAATATATATTAGACAGCTTATGCATTTGATTAATTCGAGTGATCTCGTCTTATGTTTCCTTTTTCGATTTCACAGACTATTCTGGAATTAAGAGCAGCATAGATACTATATCATACATTCATATACAAATGGCAATTGGGATCACCAATATTCATATGACCAGATCGTGTGATCTGTGCATTTGAAAGTTGTTGTATACAGGTTCTAAATGGTGTTAGTATGTTTCAGGGGTATCTAGCAGTTGAAGCTTCAATTTCAGAAGTGGAGGTTTGGGGATTAGGTGGGGAAACAGCCAAGAAAGTCCAAACATCCGTTAAGCAGCGAGAGCAACTTTTCACTGAGCAAAGACGCAAAGTAACCACCTTGTGTGGCTTTTATTTTTTACATGTATGTGAAGCCATTTTAATGTTTGGTTCCCTTTTGCAGATTGACTTGAAAACATTTTCAAATTGGGAGGATTCACCTGAGAAGATGATGATGGACAAGGTCTCTGATCCAAATGCTGTGCGACGAGAAGAGCGCTGAAGGACATTGTATTAATCTAAGCTCAGGGAGCTGTTTTATTAAGATGAGCTTTGAATGAGATATATGCTGGTGTATATTTTCGAAAAGTTTTAACAGGCTATGGTTGTAAATGTTCATCAAACTCTATTTTAAGTATCAGTATGTAACATATTGTTAATGGGGTACATTATGTCTGACCCCAGAATAAACCAATTCCTTGGTTTGTCTTTGGGTTTTGCCAATTTCCTGTTCGTATAAGAGTGCATTTGGATTCATGTTTTTTTATTATTTGAAATTCGAGATTCAAAATATGTTGATTCAACTTTCAAATTCAAACTAATGTTTAGAAAACCATACAGTTTCACATATGCATGTTTTGAATTCTAGTGTATTTGAGTCAAATACAAAGAATGAAATTTGGGCAAAATCCAAAATTTATGGACGACAGAGATGACTTTGGGAGGGTTTGCTTGAAAATTGCAACTCACACACTTGTGTTACAAGTTACAACCACAAAATGGAGTATTGAAGACTGCAAAATAAAGGTTTCTGAAATCTGCAACTCATGTGAATCAAGTATCTCAATCTAAATTATTCAAAAGGCATCCATAGTTATCCAGACAATAATACAACTAGAAAGTATGCCAGGTGAAACTTTCAATTACATGGTTGGCAGATCTCATAACCATAAAAACCCCAAGTAATGTGCGGATCAGACAAGTACGGTTACTGCTTCTTCTCCATTACATTCCTTGGCTGTAAAGAGAAATCACAATATAAGAACATAGAAGATTACAAGCTCTAATAGGATATGAGTAGTTCATACCATACCAAATGAGGAATTTCTTTCGTACTTGAGTCATAATTGATTGTAACAGTAAGTGCGGTGACCTTCTAAAGAGACATTTAAGGTATCTACTAACAATTTGATCACAGGGAACATTAGAATTTCACGTAATGTATTCTTTATTACAAACTATATTGAATTGTAATTGCAATCATCATACTTCAGCTGTGATACAACAAATGGATTATTTGTTGTAGTAGTGGCAGAAAACAACTACTCGAATTACACACTGAAACACAGAAACCTCAGCCTATCCATGTAAAAATGGAACCTCATCTCATAAGCACAACTTGTTAATTTACTTGATAGACACCAGAATAAAGTGTATCAATGGATATCACCAGAAGTACAATAAGGATCAGCTAGACCATAAACTTACATCATAAGACTAAGAAGAACTGTTCAGCTAAGAGAATTTCTTTACGGAAAACAAAAGAAATATGCAACTAACTGTGGAGCTTCAACACCCAAATCCTACTTGCACTCTTAAGCCAGGTGATTAAAAAGTCAATTTTCCCTAGTGAAAAATAAAATAAAAGATATGCTCCTACACTAACAAGTATTTTCATTATGATGTATGCAACACCTCACCTATAGGGAGCACAGATGCCTTTGTGGAGCTCATACTATCTTACAGAGTTACAGTTGCTGTATCAGCCATCTCATATCCATTCACTTGCTAAGCAAATTAAGGGATGCAAATGGGAAAGTTGCAAACAAGACTTGGGCTCCTCAAACAATTAAGCCCCATATAGTGTGAACTGAGCTCCTGCATCTTCCAGTCTATTACAGATATCTGATCATGGTAGTTTCCACACCCTCGATAACCATAGTTTGATCATACTAAACTACTGATATTAACAGTTTATAATTATGTACTAAATGTAGTTTCAAGATAAATCAAGCACCACATTTACAAACCATGAAAGAATGATTGAACTAATTCCAAATGCTATCTATTTCTAATCCCGCCAAACATAAAAGCATAATCTGTTTTTGACGGAAATGTAAAGGGGAGGAACAATTTCTTAACAATATTGATTGACAGATGAATTACCTTATAAGGAGGCGGCTTTTGATGCATCTCCTCGGAGGGGATGATGCAAGGCCAGGCCTCGCCAGACTCACGGAACATTTGCTCGGTCTCCAGGTAGCGACCCTTTTTCGAGAATAAGGTTTCTAATGGTTTGGGCACTGGTGCAGGTGCCGTCGAACGTCTCTTCGACGCCATTGGAGAAAGTGACATGGATTTGAGGCGGGTGGTCGTCGGTGCGGCGCTTCACAACAATCTGGCAGGCGGGATTGGATTCCCTGGCATTGAGGGTGGTGCACTGATTCAAGAACTCTCTGCACGACGCTGTGCGAGGGTCGATTGTATTGAACTCCAACTTCACCTTCGACAGAAACTTCAGCATCTTCGTCTTCGTTGGCTTAGCTTAACATTATCTTCTCTCGTTTTTCTCAACAGACCAAATAAAAAGTGACACAAAAATTGAGAACTCAATGCAGAGACAATGAAAAAGCTTGGATGGGTTCTCCGCTTTGCAATTTTAGGGTTTGCAAAAATATTTTATTTTTACTGTGTGTGTAATAGTGTGTAATTTGGGCCAAATATTTAATAGAAGCCCATAAAGTTTTACTAATTCAAAGCCCAAAAATTTGAAATTTTGCCAAATGACACACACTCCCACCAGCGTGAAATCAACCTAATTTCATATCAAAACTCAGCCGTCAGATCAATCACCCAATTGGGTTTGTTCGTTTGTTGATTCACGTACGATAGTAGTAGGATGGTGCTCAAGTTACATGATTTTATTTCTGAGATTCATGGAAATGTAATCTTATTATACAGAAGTAACAAAACCATTCTAGCAATATAGATGCTGTTGAAGAAGATCAAGCATAAGCGATTTTCTTCAACAGATGCTATATACGTTCAAATTAAAACGTTTTGGGAATAATCAAAATAGAAAATGACTTTTAGGTTTCTGATAATTATATCGGAATCCATGGAATGCTTGCTTTGCTTCGACCGGGTGAAGTTTCTCGCAGACGTTTCTGTTCCATTGGGAAGTTAATATAATATATTTCGAGCGCAAATTTGAAAATCCATAACCGTTGCTACAACGACGACGTTTAAGGGTTCAGGAACTGTTTCTTAAAGCTTGGAATGACCGATAGGCCCATACAACAAATACTGTATAGCCCAAGCCCAACACCTCTAAAAAGACTACGACATCGTTTTTCATCGTCTTCGTCGTTCTGTTGGGTGTAGCAAGCAGAGTCCTGTAGATTGCGATGAAGAGGAACGGGACAGGCTACGCATGGGCTGTCTCTGCCGGTCTGAATGCGGCTTTCGCTGCCATTTCCGCAAAGTTCTTTGCGTCTCAGGTATTATTTTTTCTATTCAGATCCATAGGTTTGAATATGGCGTGTTTTTTCTGGATCTGTTTCAGATCAGCAACTTTGAATCCATATATTCGAATAGCTACTTCTTTAATTTTCTTTATATGCTTTAATCATTTCGAAATCTACTACATGTATATATGATCATATTATGATGAAAGTACTGGAACCAATTATTTGATAGTCTATTGGATAAATTTGTGGCAAACTGATTCGGGTAGATAGAGCAATTGTATGTACAAAGGTCAAAGAGTAAGATATATGAAGGAAATAGTTAATTGCTGTGAATTGAGGGATATTTTTTCTGCTGTTGATGAGTTCACAGACTTGAATGATAGTCAATGTGGTCACTATTCTCCATTGATGGATTACTTACTATATTTGAAGCCAATAAGTTAATTTCAGCAAGTTTTGTTATTGAGTTGTGCTAGAAATATAGTTAGTGTTTGGATTAGTGTTTTTGTTCATGAATGGGAATAAAGAAAGAGATTCTCATTTTGTAGCCAATTTCATGCATTAGTGTTGTTTATGTTGATGTCAAAAAATTTAATACTTGTATGATTTCCTGAATGTAAAGTTTACATGTTTCTTGCATACTTTGTATGATCGACATTTGCATATTTCTCTGTTTCTAACAGATAATTAAATATGGTCTGGTAATATTATTCAACATAACAATGTGGGGATGCTATGTTAATAGCCTTAAAGCTCTTTCATCATTGCAAGCTACCGTGACAAACTTTGCTACTAACTTCCTCTCTTCTGGTCTAGCTGGATTCTTTTTGTTTGAGGAAGCTTTATCATATCAGGTAACTCAAACTCCATGGCTTCCTCAGTCACAGATGTAATTTCTTTCATTCAGCTGTATAGTTTTCCAAACTTAGCCAGAATTTTGTATATGTTTGTTGCATACATAATTGCATGCTCTCTCTGTTGCTTCAAGCGAAAGATTATGTCATAGGTTACTAGATACAAGTAGTTCATTTGAAAGATATGGTAATTAATATGATTTGTGTTATGTAACTTTCCCGTGACATGATGAATCTTCCCCTTCATTGTTTGCATAGTTGGATTGTTATTGTGAAAAGAAATATCCTGTGCTTTTGGTTTCATTTGTGGTTTTGCGTCTCTACTGCATAATACTACAGTGGGTGCGCACCATATTAGGACACATATGAATGAGCTCTGGTGCTGGAGATCATACATGATAGATGGTTAGCGATTATATGTGGATCATTTACAAGTTCCAAATTTTAATATTCGAAATATTGTGCCATCAATACTTGCACTGTTTTAAATAACCTATCTAATGAAGCTTCTTTCCCAGTGGTTTGCCGGTGCTTTGCTCATTGTAATTGGGGTGCTTGTACTCAGCAAGTCAGGTATAGAGAAGAAGGCAAGCTCAGATTAGATACTGCTAGTGACAGTCTCTTGGAGAACATTGTTGTCATCTAGATATGTAGAATGTTGTTAAAAAAATACCAAGGCCTGGTTTTGAGAAGCTTATAAGGTTGCACTATAGAAGTTTATTAAGCATAAGCTGTTGATGTTAGATTATTTATTTAATCGTGTGTATTAGTATTAATTGATCATTAGTACACAAGTTATAATCTATGTTCTGTACTATTATCAAAACCATGTAATGGAATTGGTCTATGTTAATAAAGTGAATAAATTGTGATAGTTAAAGTTTATTCACTAGGGACCCTACTTGTAGTCAACGAGT
>JAYMTI010000110.1:0-14964 GCA_036897505.1 Pelargonium transvaalense | reverse complement strand
AAAGAATTAGGGGACCACAACACTCTGAGGAGAATAGCTCCAGATCAACCCATAAATCCCTTTGAAAAGTATAAGAGGTACTACCATAAACACCACATAAGTTAAAGGATTGGTTAGAGGAATATACCTTAACTGTGGCTTTGATATACTGAGTCGATTTTCCCACGCTCATGGCTATCATTTTTGCACTATCCCATAGAAGAGCCATATCTCCAGAATTACCCACTGCATCCACCATTATTGCACAGTCGTAGCCCAAAATGTTCAGAGCTCTCCTGCCCGCAGCACCACTGACTTTATTCTCTTAAAGAAATACCATATACGGACGGTGGATCCTATTAAGGGTCTTGAAAATGGCCCCAAAATTTGGACCCATGATTCCCCTAACATTCCAATGAGGATCTTCATGGGAGACTGATTGGTTGAGGAGTTTCCTTCTTCGCACGTCCACACCACCAAGCTTGTTGGCGTTCGCATCAACCTTTGACTTCTTCTTCCCTTTGGCTCTGGAGTTATTAGCAGGTCGAACTTCCCCTCCCTTGCCTCTGGTCTCCTTGAGAACGTTTTGTAAATGCGGGCTCCTTGAGTCAGATTTATGTTGTAGAGTTTCAACTTGAGTGCATGTCCCATCCACATCTTCTGAAATGTACTGAGGGGCACCTCCGAGAACTTCACCACCACTTCCAAAGATGGATGGAGGTGAGGAGTCACCAAGCGGGTCTCCGGCCACTGGATCTCCCCCGGCTCTACTAATATCGAGAAGCCGTGCAAATCATAGTGGTCTGATTCCTTGAATGCCAGCATTTCCAGAACCAGGTTCACCTCTGGTATCTACCAGAATCTGAGCAACTTGCTTCCTCTTGAGCCTAATCCACATCTGCCCCCCTGGAACCATATTCTTGTGAACCTCATGTAGGCCATCATCCACTTCTCTGGGAACCCGTTCCAGATACACACCCACATCAATCTGAAGCAGAGGTAAAATGCCGACCAAGCTACATCCTCTGCCTCCATCACCTCCCCCCTGGGAAGTATGAAACTTTTTATTTTTGCAATCTCTTCTTGCTCCAGATTTTCCCTCAGGGTCCACTGACTTTCGAAGCACACTAGCATCTAATCGTGTGGATAGTTTAACACTGGGGATGGTGGGTTTCCGAATTCCATGAGGAGAAGAGGGAAGACTAAGAGATTTAGGGTGAGGAAGAGGGAGGTCAAACTGGGAAGGAAGAGAGGACGAGGAAGATGGATCAACTGAAGCAACGCGAATGTTGGTAGTGGGACACGTTTTAAGGGCAGAGAAAATAGGGTCTATCCACGTCCGCTTCCTTTTATCCACATTTCTCACTCTCGATCGCCCTCGTGGGCCTAAAAATTGGGCCTCAACTTTAGACGGACCGACTACCCGTTGAGGCCCATTAGGTCCAAGAAATTGAAAACTTGAAAGGCGCCCAAAATTCCCTCCAAAATTTCATTTAGCCCTGCCTCTACTCTAGTCTCTGCCTCTGTTAGGTCTGCTCTGATTAGACTCCAAAACCCTAAACTTTGAAACCTGAGCTTGCCTGTCACGGGCGCCTCCTTCAATCTGACGATTTCTCCAGTTGACCATGTCCAACCAGTCTCCTGGCTTTCCCGATGATTCCCCAAGCTATGCTGATATTTTCCTCTGTTTTGTTAGTTTCCAACACCTTGACTGGATCTACCTACAACTGTTTCTTTAATACTCACAGTAGAAGGTGGAGGCAGGGGAATAATAGAGGAATCCTCTGTAAAAGCATCTAATGCTTGCCCAACCACACAATCTCTCTTTGTCCAATCCAGCCCCTTCCTTAAAATTCTGATTTGCAATAACTTCTTCACACTGGAAGGAGTTGTGGCCATAATGACAACAAGTGGAGCATAAATACACGCCTTCATAAATGAATTTTTTTGCTTCAAATCACCTATAACTAACTCAGTAGCCAGTTTCCTCTTGATATTCACCTACACACACAACCTAGCATAGCTTCCCTTCTCACTAGTGTCTGTCTTAGCATCAATCTTTAGGACCAGCCCCAAATTGATCCCAATAATTTTAAGAATCGCCTTGTCGTAGTATTCCAAAGGCAATCTGGGTAGCTACACCCAAAGAACATTTAAATCCCCAAACCGGTCTGGTGAGGCAGAGAAATTAGGCTCCCAGAGCCTGACATAAACAAAAGAAGACCCAATGAACCAAGGTCCTCCATGGATAGCTTTCTTAAAATCATCTTTCAGATTAAATCGAACAGTGAAAAACCCATCCCCAATATTTATCAAATCTAAAGATCCCTGGACTTTCCATATCTCAATTAATTTTGACTTAAGATAAGAGTAGGCCAAAGATCTCATTGGAATCCTTATAATCACAGACATAGCCCATTTCTCCCTAGCCAAAGCTAGTAAAGATGGATCTATTACAACAGAGAAAGCCACAGACACAAAATTTCCTTCTTTAGATAATTCACATAGACCCAGTTCTCCATTTTGAAGGAGTTCAGAGGTCTCAATCAACAGATCGTCATCAATAGCAGAACTCGTAACAATAGCAGCGCAAAAGAAACATGGGTTGGAGAAAGAGGGGGGCTAGAAGAAATCTGAAGGAGAGGAGGTTGGGTCTCAGGTGCTGGGACAGGTGGAGGAGGGGGGTTTTCTGGGGGAAGGATAGGTGGCGGGCTTGGTTGCACCGCCGACACTGACTCCGGAGGAGCTATAGTTGCCATGTTACTGTTCACATTTTATCACACTACTATTTTAGTATGAATACTAGTAACTTAATTGTGTAATGGTCATACTTATTTATCACTCCGTCCCGTGGAAAATGAATATTGTTATTTAATTTAAACAGTTCATACGTTAATAACATAACAAAATTTTACTCAAATCTTTTTTCTCTTTTTTTTAGTTCGTATTTCAATGTCAACTTTTAAACACATTCACTTAAGTCCCTAGCTGGCAAAGACAAATTATAATCCAATATTGTTAGCCACATATTTCTGAAAACAAATATGTGGTCTAAATACGAAAGTTTGGGGACCAAATTAGGCTATCCACATTTTTCGAGAACAAATAACATATCAAATATTGTCGCCCACTATTTATTTAGGCAGAGATAAGTAGTGGCGGACGAAACTCATTATGTACGTACGATTTGTAGTGACTCAAATTCTCTTTCAATTAAGAGAAAAAGACCGGTATATAGTTGGATCCTCCAAATATTTTCTTTATATCTAAACTATCATTACAATTCAAGATATATAGATTCTTCAAATAGTTTTTATCACCACAATTCTAAACTTACATACTGATATTTCTAAATAAGATGTCATCATATGATTAAGGAAAAAAAAAAGCTACAAAAACAATAAAATTACAAGACAAGTAATAATAATTCTCTAAATGAAGGAGTGTTCAAGCTAGTGGTAGGCCAGGTAGTATATATACATGTCAATATGGGGCACATGTCGAATAAAAAAAATGCACGCGTTTTATTAGACTGCATACCACTTGACGGATGTATTAAATTTGACGAAAAAATAGTCTAAATAATAAGATCGCGTTCATTTTTTGTCCAACCGTTTAGATAAGCAATCCACTTTACAGTAGTGCCTTCCGAACTAAATTAATTGTCACGTATATTTACGGTCTACACTGTTAACTTTTTTTATCAAGTTATTTTGCGTTTGCCCTAGCATATTCTGTCATCTAACAAAAGGGCCGTTCGTTTAATTTATGCGAAAAAGGGAATTTTCCATGATTTTTGAATTTTTCAATTCGTTTGAGGAAAGAGAATTATTTTTTAATTCCACGTATGCCCTTTCAAAAAATTTAAACGAACGCATGAATTAGAAATTAAAAATACCTAACATGTATTAATTTCCTAGGAATTCAATTGAAAATACATAAACGAACAGCCCCTTAGTGCAGATACAAATACCTAAGAAAAGGGTCGTAGTTCCGGAGTTCCCCAACTCTCTACACCAATTCCAACAACTAAGGAACTCTCACATGATTGATCCAGTAGATTTAACCTAATTATCCAAAATTGGAAAGGCTTGAAATATTCATAATTTTACTTTCTTTTGGGTTTTAGCATCCACCAGAGTTGAAAACCCAGTGAGCTATATCGCCACCAAAAGACTTCTACTGTTCCTGGTACTCTTTTTTTTCTTATCGGCTACTGTTCCTGGTACTAAGTAACAAACAACTATGGAACTACAAAAAATCCATATTGATTGTGAAAACCACTAGTAAAGCTTTGCTTGAAACTATAAATCATGAAGGATCTTATAAAAATTGAATAAAAATTGACAAACTACTAACATTAAACATACATAGAGCAATAAAATTGATTAGCACAGGACGAGCTGGATTGTGAAATTGAGCAGGCTCTACAAACCCTAACCCTAGAAACCAAACAAAAATCCGAAAACGACACAAAAAGACGATCGAATATACCTTTCGGCTCGAGAATTACGCTTCTCAGATTCGGAGAGCTGGACGGGCATTCCAAAGCGCTCGGCTCGGCGAATCTTCTTCTGAACATCGGTATCCGGAGCGGCGCTCCCCGCAGAAGCCACGGCGGGGCCTTCGGATCCATCTACTTCCTTCTGAGACGCATCCTCGTCGCCGTTGACGGCCGACGACGGCGGTGGAGCCGAAGGATCCTGGGGAAGATCTTGGTCGGCGGTGGGTGACAGGTCTAGGGTTTCGGTAGGGCTGTCTTCCGGCGGATTGGCTTCGTTGAGGTTGAGATTTAGGGTTTCGGTGGCCATTGAAATCGAGGTTTTGGTGAGGGCTTACGGTGCTGTCTCGATGTTCTCTGTGTTGAATTTGCTGTGCGGTCTCGGCCTTTTTGTGGGACAATTTGAGACTAAAGCACGCGAATCATGGGAACGTGATTCGATGGGGGCTGTTTATCTTCTTCGACTGTAAACGACATGTCGTTTTTATTTTTATCATCATCATCATCTACTATGGTAGAGGTGGCAAAAGGAAGGGTCGTGTCGGAACAACCCTGACCCGACCCTAAAGGGCCTTATGGTCGGGCAGGTTATGGTCAAATTTAGAGGTTTAGGTATAGAGCACACGTTTTTTGTGGGTATATCCAACCCGACTTTTTTTTGCGGGTTGAAAAAACAAAACTCGAACCCTACTAATTTTAAGATTAAGTTGAGGGTAACCGTAGATTTCGGGTCCATTTTGTCAGCTCTAATCTGTAATAAACATGATTTTGTGACACTTTCCACTTATTTTAGGATCAAATTTTTCATGACTATTAGTAAGATTCACAAACAATTAGTCATATGCTGCATACAGTTCATTATATCTGATCCATACTTCAGGCGATGTAGTCCACAATTCACAATCACCAAGTCTATCTTATAAATGTATCTCATGTGTCCAAAGTATCAAATATTCTTCATCTATTTAAGTTTTTTTTTATAGGCAATTATATATAGTAGATATCGTCATCATGGAAACTCGAACCTGATACCTCAAAGGGAATCCAAACCTTCTCAACCGCTTGGCCCAACATGGATTGATATATAGTAGATATCTTCATCGATTTAACTTACATTTGATTCACTTTTTTTACTCACACAAATCTAGTGTTGATCTACACATAACGCGTTGCACATGAATTTCTGGTCTTCACATGTCGTGTTGTGTGTGAAATCAACGTGATAGTTTTTACATGATGCGTTGTGGGGAGTCAACATGTTTGGTTTTCAAACTATTAATCGTGCGTGAATTTTCCCTTAACACATATTCTCTTTATACAATTTGTGGTACAAAATGATACGGGGTGTTGGATCTTTAAGTATCAGTAAACAACATCAACAAATTGTTTAGATATCAATCATAGTTGAAAACACCACATCAATTCGAGTTGTGCAAATTATAGATTTTTGGTTCGATATCTTGACCTCGTCGGTGTAGAAACACGTTTATTGTCGTTGTTCAACGTCTTTCACGAATCTAAGCGGAAGAATCACTCGAATATTCCTACAAGGGAAGAACACATGTTGAGTGATATTGGGGTTCGAAGGGTGTCTACACGATTTATGTGGGGACACTTTCAACCTTCCTTCTCTTTCTTCTTCGTCTATTTCAGTGGATTTGGGTCTCTGAGTATCCAGAGCTTTCATTGGGCGTGCATGCGGTGTGAGTGTCTTGTTCGAATCTTGGGAGACTTAATCTTTCTCTTTTAGGAATGTGCGTCACACGAGGTTTGTTTATGGTGCGAGAAACATTTCTACTATGCTTTGTACTTTTTGCTTCTTGCGGCAGTGTTTGAAAGACCGGTGATTAAGGAAATGTTGTATTCCTTTTGCGCATCAGGCATGCGAGTAATTGGTTGGAAGTTGCGAGTTGTTTTGTCATCATTTGAGTCAGGTGATGGCGCCTGTAGTGAGCTGGTTTGTGGCGTGTGTGGTGTCCTAGTTATGGGAAACGTCTCCAGTGGAGCACTTTGGTTGAAGTTCAACTGGTCTCTAAGATCTAAAAACTTGCGTCGGGATGTGTGCTCCCCCAATATGTGGATTCATTCGATCTCCTAATTAACCGCGTACGGACAAGGTTGATGGTGTGTTGTAATTTCTTGACACCATTTTGGGTGGTAGAGAAGCACACGTCAATGATCGCGTTGAACACAATGAAGATCTTTAACGAACACACAGAACATTTTTAAGATCTTCAAAGGCGGCGACTACGAATAGTTGTGAAGAACACTTTGAAGATCTTGAATAACACTTTGTATAATCTTGATGAACTCCTCGAAGTACACTTTGAAGATCTTTAACAACACGCAAAATGTTTTTAAGATCTTCAAAGGCGGGCGAATATGGATCTTGAAGATCTTGTTGAACTCCTTGAAGATTTGAAGAACAATTTGAAGATCTTGATGATCTCCTTGAAGGCGTGAAGAACACTATGAAGATCTTGATGAACTCCTGAAGATGTGAAAAACACTTTGAAGATCTTAATGAACTCCTTGAAGATGTGAAGAACACTTTGAAGATCTTTAACAAACGCGTAGAATGTTTTTAAGATCTTCAAAGATATGTTGATCCGAGCTGGAAATACGTGTGTGGATCAATAGAAACGCACGACAAACGTGTCGAATGTCTTGGCGTTTCTAGATATTGAGATCTTTGACGAACGCGAAGAACGTCTTGAAGATCTGAAGAACACACACACGAATTCTTCTCCTGGCCTTCAATACTTTCCCGACAATGGAACCAATTGGTTCAATATCTTGATCTCGTTGGTGTAGAAACACGTTTGTTGTCGTTGTTCAATGGATTTCTCGGATCTAAGCGGAAGAATCACTCAAATATTCCTACAAAAGAATACACGTTAAGTGAAAACTCATGCGTTGCACGAGAATTCACCTCCGTTGTGAGTAAGTGAATCCGGCTTAGTAGAGTATAAGTCACAAGTGTGTGAATGTGTGTCAAAAGTTATTTGTACCTCAACCCCTAAGGGGTATTTATAATGGTAGCTCCCTGATTTTGATTGATGGAGAGAATGTAGGAGATAAATACATTGAATCTGGATATATGTGATTCAGGCGTGTCACGAAAGTTGTGTGCCACGAAAATTGCGTGCCACAGATGCAACGTGCCATAGAAATTGCTTGTCATGGATATAGCGTGTCATGGATATTGCGTGTCATGGATATAGTGTGTCACGGATATAGCGTGTCACAGAAGTTGCGTGCCACGAATGTTATGTTCTAAAATGGTTTTGAGTCTGCGGGTCAGATGTTGGTATATATTAATTGTGGGCCGAAACTTGACCAATTTAGTGAGCTGGGCTTGCACTTGGGTTGAATGCATGTAGAATTGTCCCATCCAAATAAGACAAAACTTTTATGTATCATCAATTTTATATGTAAAATAAGTTTGTTCACCCAACTTAGCTTGCATCTCTATAGATATAAGAAGATTTATATCATACCAAAAATAGATTGCATCAAGCTTAAAATATAAAACACGTACAAGAAAGATGGAGTCAAATTTTGAATTCAGCCCAAAATTGTCAGCGAGACGATGTTAACATACTAGCTACTAGGCTTGTTTTTCTTTCTCATACAAAAATTCGTCATGGACAATATTCTCACGCAAACACAATTAACAATACAAGCCACAGGTTTCATGTCCGATTTTTAAACACTAAGGCTTTGTTTGGTAGCACTACTTGAGCTCCAAAAGCTCTTACACATCAAATGAAATAGTGACACATAAGCAAATGACAAAGACAAAAGTTAAACACAATGTTTGTTTTCATTAACTTTTGGTGGTTTATGCAATGATGAAGAAGTTTCAAGATACTATTATTTTTAGCTTATGACATGAGAAGTTGAGAGAGAAATAATCCATATTCCTATTTTGTCCTTACTTTATGAGTTGTAATGAACATTTTTTGTATGGTTATGTATGTTTTTAGTCATTTCATAAAAAACAAATTTGAATTAATTTTTTTGGTATTTTATTGAAAAATGCTTCTCTTTACTTTTGATAGCAAACAATTATAGTTTTTAGGAGTTGCTCAAAAGCCACTTACTTATGAGAAGTGTTACGAAACAAGCACTAAAAAGTAAACACATGGTAGGGCCCAGAAGACGAGCCCATTTTCTTTACGATGTGACAGATCGCGTCACATACACGCGCCGAGATGTGTTAGTGCTTGCGTCTCGGCAAGAACCAAACGGTTAAAGGCTCTCCAGAGACTGAGAGCGCGCCTATATATGTCACTGATCTCGAACGTGGACGCTATTTCGTATCAGATTATCACTACCTACCAAAAACGTGCTCTCGAAACTCTCTAGACTGAAGCTACAATTCATCTATGGCTGTTGAGTAAGATTTACAGTTCCGATTGTCATTTATTCACTATTTGTACAATTGTACCGATTTTTCACTGAAATTTGCGCATAATTTCTCGAGTAATGCTTTGTTTTTGTTGATTTTGTTCGATTTCTTCCAGAGATTTGGAGAAGAACCTGCCTCCACCTCTCGATTCTACCGCTGAGCAGCCACCGCTTTTTGATGGAACCATAAGGTTGCTTCCTCGCTCGATCACTTGCTATTTTCATCAGTTCATTGTTACTGTTTGTTTCTGTTTTCGAAGTTGATCGTGACTCACATTTGGTTTTTAATTTGAATTTTGCTGTTTTGTTCTGAGATTTTAGGGCTGTTTGTGTGTTTGCTAACTATTTTTGACCGCTGTATTTTCTTTTAATTGTATCCAGTTTGATCATTATTCAATATTCACTTCTGGCTGTGAATATTGTTCAGTGTTTTCGTTTTTTAATTGCTTGGATCAATTCATTGTAAATCTTTGTTCTCGAAGTTAATCGTGACTCACATTTGGCTCTTAATTTGAATTTAGTTGGTTTGTTCTTAAATTTTAGGCTGCTTGTTTGTTCTTAAATCCAGTTTGATAGCTAGCTATTTTTTACCATTGTGTTTTCTTTTAATTGTATCCAATCTGATCATGATTCACATCTGGCAGTGAATTTGTGATTTGTTCCTTTCTCTGTAGATTTTATGTTGTTTTCTGGCTTTATGCTTGACTGTTGCTCGTAGGTCTCCAATTTTATCACAATTCACATTTGGTTGTTAATCTACTCTCCTTGAATTATAGGTTGTTTGCTTAATTGTTATTTGCAACGATGCAGTCACAAAATCCCCAAATCGAGAACGAGATTCACAAAGAAAACCCTGAATTGAAACACAACACACTCACGCACCCTCTCTGTAAACAGAGCCAAGATCAAGAAGATCAATTTTACTAAAATCATCAACAAAAACCAATGGTTCAGTTACAGGCTTAAGTACACAAAACAGAGCAAGGGCAAAGTTGATTCTTGCTGAGCTGTTACAAGAGTCACGTCAGCATGGTGGTAAATGACTAACACTCAAAACGCTCCATTTCATTAACTCACTCTTACAACCAAACATCCCTCTTCTTCTCTAATTTCTGACCGTTGGATGCAGATGAATTCAGGTACTCCATAGCCGCGAGAAGCAGAGCCAGCTATGTATATAGACATAGTGAAAGGGGCTGCTATGACCTTCATTGGGAATCCAAAATGTCTGCAATCGGATCTCCATAATAAGGTCGGAACTGGAAGGCCTTTTGTTTCCAGTATGTCTGGGAGTTGAATCTCTTTAGGAACCTCCTCCATCCACGCTGATTGGGCCAACTGTGAAAGAGGATATTGAAGTTGGAGAAGACACTGACTCAGGTGATTTTTTTATGATAAAGAAAATGGGTTTAACCAGTGTTTGGCTTATCTCTGTTTCCAAACACACGAAGACCACCAGATCTGAGAAAAAAGAAGAAGAAGAAGAAGATGACTTTTTTTTGCAAAAATAATAAACTTTTAGGTAGTTTATTAATTTCAACATATTTTAATCACAAAAAAGAAAAAAAAACACGAACTAACACTCCAAAAAAAATAATTTTTATGCAGTATTTTCTTGGGTCAGTGCGTGGATGGATTATGAAGTGCATGCAAAACTATCTGATTTGCTATGGAAATTATCCTTCCACAAGAGCGACATTGGATATTAGCACATTAATGGATATAAACCTATTGCTAGGGTGGAGATTGTTTTAAGATAGGAACATAAAATCTGCTTCATTAGTACCAGAAATGTGAAAAGAATGCATCTAGCTATGGGTGACTTTGGGTAGATTTTACGATGGCTCTGTCAGTGTTGTAAAGAAGATAGAAGGATGGACTCTCTTTCATCCTGTTTCACAATTTGATGAGTGGCTAACTGTTGATCGCATGCACGTGTTATGCAACTGACTGCATTTTGTTGAGAGTAAAGAATCGATAAGAGATCTCTGAAACATGTTATGACAAGCTTCATGGCGCTATGGGGAATTAGGCACTTGTGGCTTTTGCAATAAATATATACAGGAGCTTTATCTGATTGTCATATAATCTTATATGCTGCTTTGGTT
The DNA here is from genome assembly GCA_036897505.1 of Pelargonium transvaalense. Classification (NCBI taxonomy): domain Eukaryota; kingdom Viridiplantae; phylum Streptophyta; class Magnoliopsida; order Geraniales; family Geraniaceae; genus Pelargonium; species Pelargonium transvaalense. The sequence goes on along the minus strand of JAYMTI010000110.1, from coordinate 3,963 downwards.
ATGAAACTTGAGAGGATGTTGTCTAGCTGTTGCAATTGATATGGCATGCTGTTCTATGGATGATACTTCCAAGAAATCAATCTAGGTGTCTGTGCTGGAAATGCAAAATGATATTTGTGAATAGGCATCTTTCTTTAAGATGGTGTTTCATTATGCTAAATAGTTTTTGATGTAAACCACATGTAGCATAAGCTCTGTTTGAGGGTTCACTTGAAATAGATATTTTAGCTTATATGAGGGGTTTCTTAGTTGTAAATATTCAAACAGATTGCAAGGCTCTTTTGATGTACCTTTCTCCGTGTTTCTTTTTGTGAGGACTTCTCATCCCTATCATTGTATTTCCTATTTAGGGTATCAATAAAATTTCTTCGTTCATCTATAAAAGGTGCATCCTAGTATTGGTTTTTACTTGTAATGTGTACTATTGCATTTTCTACTCTGCAACTGAGTGTTTTTCATGTAAAATTTTGAAATGTCTTCAGTTATGTAGCTATTTGGAGCTGCAATATGCAATTTCTCTACATTATCCATGGGACCTGTTGCTTTGGTGAATGTTTGCAGTTTTAGGGTTTGTCCTGGTTTCTGCTAAAGCTTTGTGACTTATGATAATATCATTCAACTTAATAAAGCCTTTAATACCATAGTTCTAATTCCATAATATCAATCTCACTAGATTTTCCCCTATCATTATTTTCATGACGAGGAGCTATATTAACCCCCCATTTGAACAAATTTCGGTACTTCTAATATTATTTGTCATTGACATTATATTTTTAGTTTCCTTAAGAACCCCAGTGGACCTAGTTCTGGATGATCTTTACTAGCTCATTTCCTGTTGATGAGAAGCACCATTTTGATATGATCCGTTATATTATGATCACTACTACAATTAGGACGACACCCTTGATCATGAAACAGTTTTGTCGAATCCCATCAGTTGCATTGAAGTGGAAATACTCCATATTCGAGGAGCCAAAATTGTTGCTAAGTTGTCCTCTATGCAAGCTAGACTAAGTAAGATACTTGCAATGTTGACTTCTTGCTCTGTGATATGTATGACCTTTTATGTTTTGGACGCTCTCTATCATTAGTATATTTACAAAAATGGGTTTGACAATCAAAAGCAAATAAGTTTACGGCTCATCATCTGTAGATGGAAATAGTTATATGTTTTTCATGCGTTTAGAGAGCTTTGTTTGTTTTAGTAATGAAAATCTAAAGAGGAAAATGGAAGACTAGACAATGGAAGAATCTTCCAAAGCTAGGGCTAGTTTTGTTGGAGGCATATAAGTTCATGTTGAATTGGAGGGTAATAAAGTCTCTCTGTTGAGAATTTTTTTAAGTTATATAGGTAGCCCATTGATGTTTTTAAGTTACATATTTGCCTCTAACCTAACTTCTTGACTTGAGGGACCATGTAAGATTCTCTGTAAGGTAACACCTATACAAACTCGCTGTGGATAATGTGATCCTTCGCTACCTCTCCCTTATAATACACATGTTTGTTATTGGCAAAATTACTAGGGATTTTCTTCTCACTTAGTTTTATTCTTTCCTATAAATAATGTTATTGTATGTGTTGGTGTTTGTTTATCTTTATTGTGAAGATCAAAACTGTAAATTTGTATTTTTTTTGGTCCAATATTTCACTTCATTAAGAACAATGACATGATAAGTTAAGAAAGTCTGACGCTGATGCTGTGTTTTTCTTGCTTTCAGATGATATTGTGCTTGATTAAGAGAAGGTAGTCAAGAAATGAGCAGAAGTGACAGAAAACGCAGTTCTAAGTGGGATATGAAGGAAGAGTCTCGGATTTCACATGAAAATATAGAAGACAATGGTCCAAGGTGGTCTGTAGACACTGATATACTGAACTCTAAACATGATTCAGGATATCCATCTAGGGAGCCTTTGCCTGGAAGCAGAGTTTCACATAAGTATGATAGCATCCGCGAGGGCCGTGCCAGACATTCGAAAGGGACAATTGCATGGGACAGAGATGAGAGTTACAACATGCGAATGTCTCCTGGTCTTGATGAATGGGGACAACAAAGTCGTAGTCATTCCCCTAAAATTAACTGGAGCAGATCGCTCAGGTTCTATTCTCTACTTAGCATACCCACTATGGCTTTATCACCTTATTGTTTGAAATTATTCTGGATTTTCTCAAATTTCCTTGCAATTATTTATTTGTAGTTATGCGAACGTATGCTACTATTAGTGTCTGTATACCAATGTTGAAAATCAAATTTTTTTCCGATGTTGGGAAGGGAATTCTTATGACCATTCATACAACTATGTATTATCCTAAACATGGAATGGAGCATCGTTACTGAAAAAAATCATTCTTTAGTATATGGCAAGACATTTTGGCACCAATCAAGAGTTAAGCAGTTTGATCCGCCATCAGCAAGATTATTCTGACATGCTGTTAGAATTGTTTCTGCCAAACATTACAATATCTCTTGCTGCTTATAACACCATGTTATGATGTATTTATATATAATGTAATGACTACATTGAGCCAGAAACAATATAGAATGGCATGCTTATGCCTCCTTTCCTACTTGTTCGGGTCAATGTCTCCTCTCAAATTCATTCCTGCATTTTCTCAGATTTATTTGCTTGGTAGTTATATTATCTAGCATTTCATTAGCAAATAATTTAGGAATTGTGTTTTTGTTTTTCTGTTTTAAATATGTACTTCAGTGATAGTGCATGTCTGACTGTACTATATGTATTTGGAGTTAATGTTTTAATGTTTAAAGTTTCCCTTTCTTTTAAAATGTTATTGGCTGGAGCAGAAGTAGAAGCAGGAGCAGGAGCAGGAGCAGGAGCAGGAGCAGAAACATATAAACTGAGGTAAGCTGTACTGGTGATGATGTGGGTGAGATAATATTGAAACACCAAAATAGGAGGTGCCCTCTCTGTGCTTTGGTTTTGGATGATGTACGTGCACCCCCACCCCCACCCCCAATCAACTACACTGTGTTGCTTCCCGTTGACTCCCGCTTGCTTCTTCATCTAACCCAACTTTAAACCTTTCTCTTTTTACATATATGCTTTACTTTGCATAAACAAATTATAGTGAAGTTGATCATAAATTTGTGATTATTTGATGATTTTAACCCAACTCTGGGGGTACGAGCCATATACATATTCGTAAGAGGGAATTGGAACTCACTCCATCCAATTGAGTCTGACACAAAATCCAAAGGTCTCACTTACGTATGAATCACTTGATTCGCAGATCATCCTCAAAACTATATTTTAAGCTAACAAACTAAGCCCAAACAGTAAACATGTCACTAATAATCAGACTGAAGGCACTAATGACCTCCCCTCCAGTCTGCAAAGCATAAACTACCTGAAACACATCAGACTTGACCCTAAATTCTACCAACCTCGACCCCCACTCACTGGAGAGCCTCATAGATTGACAAATCCTACACCTACCCGGCCTTTGCTACCCACTCCAAAAACATTGATCACCATCCAAACACCGTCACGAACCATTTCCCGCTCAAAGCAAAAACCACCAAGTTCACATGCGACTTCAAGCGATCCAGAGGTGGCGTCTTCCCTTTTACCATCACATCAAGATCATCCTCCGCATGCGCGCATCCTCACAGTAAATAATATAGTGATTATTAATTCTTCTATCAAAATAGTTGTTTTAGTGTCATAGTTCAAACCCCCTATGTTCTCAGCTACCTTCCTCATATTAATTGTTGTTGTAGTTGTTGATTTTGTCATCTCCCTTCCGTTATGCGTTTGATGCTTCTCGCAAATACGCCGAGAAAAAACTATTTTTATCGTTTGTCAATTTCACTCAACTTTAAAATCGATCCACTTGCCGTCTTATCAAGAATTCGTTAATCAATCGAGGTAATTTCAAAATGGTTAGTAACTAGCGTTAGAAGAGATATTCTCAAAACTATTTTTATTTGGATTACTAATAT
>JAYMTI010000109.1:0-15051 GCA_036897505.1 Pelargonium transvaalense | reverse complement strand
AAGAACTAAGGAGTAAGGAGTAGATTGCAACCTTACCAAAAGAAGGTGAGTGTGCCCAGACAATCAGAAAGAGATGATTATTGTTTCATTTGTTTTTCCTTTCATGTGACAAATTCGATTTGGAATAACTTCATTCTTTTCAAAATAAAATAGTTATATTCTTTACACCTTATGTTACTAGTTCCGGTTAATTTTTGTTAACTAACCATTCATTCATTTAGATATCAAAATTTAAGAGGAAGTGAACATTAATTTTGAGTAAGAAGGATGAAATAGTGAGTTTTGTTTGTATGCAAGAGATGAGAGAATTATTTATACTTAAAACATAAATGAAAATGGTCACAAAAGTTGTGGACCCTAATGGCCTTCATTGTCACTTTTCCTTTAAGGCTTATTAGGCTTATTAGGGGAGGGGAGGGGAGGGGGAGGTGATGGGGTTGTGACCAATTCTGTCAATTTTTTTGCTTCTCTCTATATGTATGTATCATGCATGCATGCCAGTGCCATTGGGATCATAACCTTGTCATGCTTCTAACTTCACTTTAGTAAAGAGAAGCACAAAAGATTTGATTCTATCCATTGTATCCAAAAACCCTTTAGTTGCACTTGCTTCAACCAAACAACAGTTCAGAAATCAAGAATTTCTGTCACATGTACATGTATTAAGAGTCATCAATAATGAAGTATAGTATAGTTTTGTATCACTGTCCAAATACTTAAACATATTATGCTGATTCTTGTGATTTGCAATTCAGATTGGCAAGCTTATCCTTTCTTGTAACGTACGTAATCATGATTTAATTAGCTTAAGTGTGGAGTCTAATCTAAAGCTGGAGGTGGATGGGAAAGGAAAGTGTGTTGGTCAAAAATCTTCCTAGGATTTGCCATATGTTGTAGGAGTGCAGGAACACAGAAGTGACAAAATATTCGAGTGGTAGTGGTGTGCATCTTGAGAGGCCAGGCATTTTGGGACTAGACACCCTAATGTTCTGTGTGTGACCCACCATTTGAAAATTTGTCGGATTCACTGCATTTTCAAAAGCACCATTACAAGGGACTTTGATCCTGTAGCTGTAGCTTGTCAATGGAGAGAGAGAGAGAGAGAGAGAATCATTTCAGATTCAGACTGTTACCTCTTCATTAGTCTTCTTGGCTCTCAGCGGCTCTTTCTCCAAACTATTAAACAGCTTAAACTCATTGGCATGCCTTGCTTCCTCTGAGATGGGCAAGATGCTTATTTTCAGGGAACTACAGATGTTCTGACTTTTCTTTTACCATTTGAAATGAATACATCTTGTGGTTGTTTTTCTTTTCACCTTTGTTGCATTTTTTTGGTGCATTTCAAACAAAATAGGAAAATGATTTATGTTTTAGGCACACATAGCCAATAGTCTATGGTAATTCAGGCAACATCTCCATTAGTTTGCTTCCATCAAATAATAACCTTCCCTGAATTTTCGTACTGTTGAGGAATTTATGCCCAAGAACTGGCTAGCTGTAACATTGTAGAGTCTATTGTGACTAAATTTGAACAAGATGGTACAAAAATTGATCCTTGACAGATTGGTTTCATCACTGGATTTTGATTGTGTACCTTTTGGAGATGCATAATTCAGTTGAAAAGAGTACATCTATTAGATGGAATACATGACCTCTAATCCATAAAAATACGAGTAGAGGTTCCAAGGACTTGCTAAGAGATTCATGTGGTTGAAGCCAACTTTGTTTGGAAACTGACATTTAAGTTTTATGTTGTATCATACAAAATGGATGAATTTCATCAAGAATTTTCTTGAAAAACTTGTGAATGCCTTTCTAGGCTTCTTATGAAACTTGGTTTATCACTAATATGCAGATAAAGGATATGGCATTGAAGTTTTCAGGTGCTTATAGGCAATGCAAGCCTTGCACAGGCTCCAGCAGCTACAAGAAAGGACATCGTCCATACCCAGACTTCGATACCATTTCAGAAGGAATTCCATGTCCTTACATGGGTGGTAGCTCAAGTTCAACACCAGCATGGGACTTCACAAGTTCTCACCAACCAATACCAAGGTCTGGCTCAAGATTTACTGGGGTTTTAGGTAGTGACAGGACACCCAGAGGACTCTCAGCTTGTGACGTGGTACTTGATGATGAGGATGAGCCAAAGGAGTGGATGGCTCAGGTTGAGCCTGGTGTTCACATTACTTTTGTCTCTCTTCCTAATGGCGGAAATGATCTCAAACGAATTCGTTTCAGGTATGCATCAGATATTCATGTAACAAAAGAAAAAGCTTTGCCGTATCGCGTAGTGTTCTATGTCCTGTCCTGTCCTGTCCTTTCCTTGTGCATCCAATGCATAGGGTCCCATTACATATAACTTTCTTGGTGACAGCCAAGCAAAGTTAATATCTCCAACTTGTCATTGCTCTCCCTTAATTTTGGGTCTACTTGAAATAAATTGGATGTTCAGAACCTTGAAGCTGAAAATATCTTCATATTTTTGTTGTTATTACCTTGAATGAGTACTGACAGTATTTAGGCATTGTTTGAAGCCGGGAGATGTTTAATAAATGGCAAGCACAGCGATGGTGGGGCGAGAATTATGACCGAATCATGGAGCTCTACAATGTCCAGAGATTCAATCGACAGGCCCTAAACACTCCACCACGGTCTGAGGATGGGGTAAGCTACTTGTTTCACACACTAGCAAGTCATATTTCCTTATTACCTTCTGCTATCAATGATTCACTAAACTTATTGACTTACAGATACTTCTTAATTATTTAGATCTTTCTTTAACTGAGGTAAGGCCTTACACATTACAACATGATGTAAGTACGTAGCGAGTTGGCTTCTTTCTTTCACAATCAGTGAGAAAATGTAGTAAGATAATTTTAGGCAAAATTTATAGCTTGCCAACATATGACACCTTTCACCCCTTTAAGAGAGTAGAATAGTTTAGACAGATAGATAGATTTGTTCTAAATTTTAACTAGTGAGGATTGAAACTGCAGATTAACTTGTTTTTGTGTCGATGCACATAAACTGGATGATTAAAGTGAAGAAACCGTCACACAAATGTTTGCAGTAATGAACTGAAGAACTTTTGTTTATGCTAAATAATTTGTATTTTCAGAGTCCCTTTAATGATAATAGCCCTTTCCATTTGTAAAATACAGAGAGATTCATCCTATTCAAGAATGGGATCTGCAATGGAAAGCCCTATGGCTCCATCATTGAACAGCAACTGGACACCAAGAAATCACTATAAACCTTCAGGAAGCAAAGGGTATTACCCAATGGAGCCTTCGGAACAAGGAGGGTTCCACAATGGGGGGTCAAGTGGTTATGGTCCTCCGAGAGGTGAGACATCTTCGATGGATGCATCACGAACAACAACCTCATCTAGAGATGAGGCTTCAGTGTCCATTAGCAATGCCAGTGACATTGAGTCGGAATGGGTTGAACAAGATGAGCCTGGTGTATACATTACCATCAGACAACTAGCTGATGGAACCAGGGAGCTCCGGCGTGTCAGATTCAGGTAATGAATAAGATTCATGTTCCTTAGTTTCTCTATTGTGTTCTTGAAGAGTGATCATAAACTAATGATGATATGAAATCACAGCCGTGAAAAGTTTGGGGAGATGAATGCGAAGCAGTGGTGGGAAGAGAACAGGGAGAGAATACAAGCTCAATACCTCTAAAACTAAATTGTGACAACAAAGATTTCAACACATCTCATCTGCTGCTACAATTCACGAAGAGCGAGCTTGCAAAACGACAACAAACTGAAAACTGACCAGTTTTAATCTTGTTCAGCACAAAAGAATTTGGTGTGAAACAAACCACCCTGCCCAATTTTTGTCTTCCTTGTTGTCTACTACAGATAGATGTATTAGTATATTTCTTGGCAGGATTTTGATCCTAGGGAAGTACTGGCTCTCTCTCTCTATCTCTATGTCTCGTGATTAGTGTCTATAGATACTAAAATGGTTTGGGAAATGAAAAGAAATTTTACTGGATATCAAGATTCAATAATCTATGTCATACTTATAACTCAATCACTCAAAAGGAAATCAAATATCATTGCAACATGCTGATTTTTACTTAACTCTGTTTCTTATAGGAATCTTCTCATACGGGGTGACAATGCACCAGCACCGACCATGAAGGCAGCCAACCACTGAAATTTTGTTAATATTTGTATTTTATATATATGCCTCGTAAAATGTTGAATAGTTGTGGTAGCTTTCATTATTAAGTTTTGGAGTTCATTCAACATTCAAGTTGGAGTCGAGAGAAATCTATAATATAGACACTGCATTATAGCAATGCAACTAAAGTATAGATACACAATTATTATTGACCAGGCATTGTACCAGAAATGTCTTGACACGCAACATAAAGTAACATAGTAGAATGCAGGTTTAGCTTCGAAAAGCTGGTTACACACCCCAAATACATCAATTTCATACATATTATTATATAGATATGTATATATGGGAACTAGTCCACTTGACAAGTGCAATCCTTTTCACCCTGCAACTTTTCGTGAGTAATTCCTGATAGGATGAATCTCTTGAGATCTTTTGAGAAACATATCACCAGGTTCACCACGCCATCCCCCAGCCTTCATAGGTGGGGGTACCGCCTCACCAACAACAGAAGAGTGCCTGCGCGAACTAATTGCCATATTTGACAACTTCTCCGCAGCGTTAGAAACTCCACGTGTACTGGTGGTAGTCTTGCCCTTGTACAAGGAAGCTGCCACGAAATACAGATCTAAGTCAATACATTCATTAGCTATGTTCTATACCATTCTCACATTCAATGATTTATATTGCTTCAGAACTTATCTTACAAACATTTTGCACGGAAAGAAACTTACTTGGGCTATTTCCTACAGGTGGACGGTATTTTGGTTGTTGTTTAGCGGATCCCTTCAAGAATTTATCATTCTTATTTGCATCCTTAAAACATGAAAGAAAAGTTAGTACAAACAAATATGAAAGTAAAAGTGCCAAATAGTGTAGTTATTTACTAGCCAATTTACAGAGTATACTATCTTTTATAAAGTGGAAAAACTTGCCTTCATACATTAGGAAATCCAATTTATCCAACTTTTACCTATCCCAACACATCCTATTACTATAGACACTCTACAAAAGTACTCACGTGATTAACCATTTCCAACTTGCGTTGCACACCAGGGTTCACAACATTAGACTTCAGAGATGCAAAACTGCTAGTGACCTTGGTACTAGGGAAGGCCCCAGAGTACCTCCTGGTATTTTGAGGCTCCAAAGCTCCCCTTGTTCCAACTGCAGTCATTCAAGCAAATTAATCATGAGAACATAAATTGATTATTTAAACATTGCATTAAAATAAAACAAAGAAAATATGGAGTGTGCGAGAAAGATACCAGCTGGAGGTGTTCTAGTGACTGAGGCTTTGAAGCGTAGAGATGGTGGAACATAAAAACAACCCTGCCAAATAAGAAGCCAGCATTAAAATATGGCAACCTAAAGGGTAATAATTAAGCATAAATGAATATATCATATAATATACTTGGAAGAATGGATGCTGAAGAGCCTCTGCAGCAGTTGGCCTCTTGCAAGGATCCCACGAACAAAGTGACTGCAAAATATGTGTTGTAAAGAAACTTTAGGTTTGATGAACACTAAAAAATATATATATTTCAAAATATTACTTACAGCAATAAGATTGATAGCATGCTCACTAGCCGAGGGTATTAATAAGGAAAGATCAACACCAGGAAACTGCGTTCATTAAAAAATGAATATTGTATCAATATATACATGCTAAGCACTTCAGTTCTGAAACTCTACAATTAGCACTCAATGACATTCACTGCTAAGACACAATTTCTATTTTTAAAAAATCTATTATCATTATTGATATGCTACCAACACCGGCATCTCAAACAGAATATGTCCAGTAGCTATAAATAGTTAACAAAGGAAAACAATATGTGATCATCACTATATGAGTAATTATTAGAGCTTAGTGCCCCTAAAACTCATCAGCAAAGACTTCATACACAAGAAGTATAATCAAAATGAAACTAACCTGCGGGAATTGGTAGTTAATTGAGCTCGCAAGAAAAAGTCCTTCGGCCCAAGATTCCTTAGTTGGACTGCCTATTACACTGCATATTTTGTAGATCTCATCTGCTTCACTGCACACATACAATCAGAAACAACAATAAGATACATGAACAAACACACCTGGCACATGCTTAATCCAACTCCAAGGTAGGAAGATTTTTGTTGATAAATTGATTGCCCCACACAGCAGGTAAACTGGATTTTGCAAAGAATAGTATACCTAGTACCCGGGAATAGAGGGCGGAGGGTGAACAGCTCAGCCATGATAGCACCCATTGCCCACATATCTGAAGCAAAACAGCATACACAAACAGACTTAAGAATTAGAATCAACAAGGAATCATTATTTTCCAATTTGCATCAATAATGATTTCTTCCAATTAAATACTTACCAACTTTAGAGCTATAGAGGTATGATTGAAGCAGCACTTCAGGGGCTCGGTACCTGACATGAACAATAGAGGTCAATACTGACACCAACAAAGGGCACACAACTTGAAAGAGTGATTTTGAAGGCAATTAAGGACACCTACCAGCGCGTTGAGACATACTCAGTGTATGGTGGTTGTGAACTGATTTCTCGAGCAAGACCAAAATCAGCAATTTTAATTATGTCTTTAGTCACCAATAAGTTCTCTACAAAAATCACAGAATAACAAAGAACATATCAAAAACAAGGATTACAAAATAACTATTACCCAACAAATATCAACCTAAAATTGAATTTGAGAATCCAGAATATGACTAGAAGAAACCAGACACCTTTAGTCGGATTTTTCAAAAAACATAAATAATAATAATAAAAAGTTAACAGAAAAGGGGGATAAAGTTCATATTTCTACATCCACATAATAGTATAGCTAATAGTTGCAAACATCAAACAGTCTTATGCACAAATTTTGACAAAATTTTGGTTTGTCACTCTCAAGGAGAAGAGAAACATGAAAAGCAATTTACATGTTCCATGGTCTGTTACCTGGCTTCAGGTCACGATGAAAATATCCACGCTGGTGCATGTATGCAAGACCTTGAAATACTTGAAAACACCAATTCCTTATATCAGTTTCAGAGAAAAGCTTCTCTCTGTCCTTCATAAGTTGATATAGGTTGAACTCCTAAAAATGAGAAGTTACAATTGAAAAGTTATCAATCCATGAAAGCAACAAATAAGTAGTCACCATGATAAGAAAATGCCGCTTACCATGTATTCGAAGACAAAATACAAGATGTCACTTTCCCTGATGACTTCCTTCAACTTAACAATGTTTGGATGATTCATTTTCCGTAATGACTGCACCAAGGATAAGTTTAGTATGTGTAAAGCATAAAAGCTAAACAAAAACTGAGATAAAATTACCTTAACTTCTCTGAGATTTACACATTCATCCCATGAATAATACTTTTTCTTCATTTTTTTTATTGCAACCTGTAAAAACAAACCATTTATTTTAAGCACAGAAATGGCTAAGTTAAAAAGCAGTATTGGAATATTACACACGCAAAAGAAAAGCACATGAAACATACAACTTCACCACTCTGCTTATTTATAGCTCGCCACACAGTCCCAAATGTTCCATCACCAACCTCCTTAATTAACTTGTACCTGAAGAAAAAACAAACAAAAAAATTGTCATCGAGCACCAATATGCATTAAGCATAATAAACCAAAACAAATAGGTATTTTACCCACCTTTCCATTCTTGTAGATGAATACCAAGTAGTTTAAATGGCTCGTGACTCTTTATTCAACAAAAGAACAAAAACTCACAAATGTAAGTGACTTCTATCCTCAGCATATGATCTGTAGAACTCTATAGACTATAAACAAACTGCCTTGCTGGTATAGCGGAATCCAACATCAATTTTCTGACGTAACATGCAACTGCACAAAACCAGAATGTTTGTGATGGACATGCTTCCCAGCCTTATTTATAACAAAAGTCGTGCCTTCAAGTACGTCACAAGACATTAACGGCGGGATATAATGAGCACCACAGAACATATTGACAGCAAGCTGCGAACCAACCAAATGATTGCTATAGCCGTCAGAAGAGTTCCCTTAGCTCAAAACAGCCACTCACAGGTCCAAAAACTTTATAACAGCTCACTCATTTATACTAACAAGAAATCTTCGCAAAACCTTCAGCTAGCTGACAATGTAGCTGGTACCCAAATGTCCGCTGAGATAATATGCAACAGTTTATCTACGATTAACTACGCAACCAACTTTCAATCCGTTACTTGCAGACTTCAGCCCTGTGGTAAGATAAATGTAAGAAAGAAGCAAACGTGGAGATTACAACAATTGAAATAGTCAACAGCCTAATACATATGTGTGAATATAAGCGAGCTGATCCATACCCCGGAAGACGTTTTTCCAAAATATCTGATTGGATGCTGTACCAAGAATGCACTATCAACAAAGAATACATCAGAAGCTTATAGAGAGATTCCAACCCTGTAATAAATTGACATATTGCTTACTTGTAAAAGTGCACTAAAGATCCAACATCTATCTTAGAATAAAGTTGCATTGCGCCTCCTGTACTGATCATTCATGAGAAACCGAACACTAAGTGCAGTTGACAAAGGAAACAAGAAGAAAATCTCCAAGGACGAGAAACCGCCAGTCGAGCACTTCCTGGAATGACAAAACTCTGTACTGGTAGCACTTTGACCAGAAGCATGTGTGTTCCATGTCTTGGTAAGGAAATTAAAGCTCTTTAGATCCAAGTCCGGAAAAAACTGATGATACAACAACAAAAGCAGATCAATCCAATGAATTATAAAACTAACAAAAGCCAGTGTGTAATAATACTACATATCCAACCTCGATGCTATCATAACAAGCTGAACTGCAGAAGTCATCACACCACAACTAAGATTTATGGTAATAAATTCTCTTCTAACTTCGTGAAATTTGATGCCTAAAAGAAAAACCAGAACAGGATATACCCAACTATTACTTATATTTTTACTGATTCCCTTATACAATTAAAAGAGTAACACCAAAAATTAACTATGCCAAAATTTCTTTTTAAAAAAGAAGAAAGAAAGAAAGAAAGTTATTTCATGTCAATTGAGTTGCCTTAAAGACAATTGACCCAGTGGGTGTTGGTTCATGTCAATTGTGTTAAGAACAATTCTAAGAAAAAATTACTTATACACCAAAACAGGCGACATGAGACTCGAGAACAAAAACCAAAAGACTATAAATATGATTTACTGTTCTTATTAACATAATATTTGCAAGTCCAGTGCCAGGGAAACGGTTAAATAACCCATATGAAAACAAACATGCTAATGCAACAAGCTACATAACAACAAACATGCATTTCAATCACATAATGCAATATGCCCCCCACTAAATCCCATCCACCTGAAAGAAATAGCTTGATATCATCAAGCTTCAAGCTCCATGCAAAAATCTTTTGGATCCCATAAAACACAGTACCAATTTAATAACAGGTATCACAATTGCAAACCAGCAATTAATCCCAAAAAAAATCATTTATACATGTCACTGAGGTCAAGCAATGAAACAAATATATATCGCTGAATCAACTGCCTATGCAATGCTTCATTTGAAGCAGAAAAAAGTTGAAGCTTAACCATCAAATTCACAAACCCTTGAATCCCAAATCTCCCATGGCCCTTTTCACATCACCTTGCAGCCACAAACAAACCCTAAAAACTAATTTCCCCCAATCCATAAAACGACAAAATAATATTCCTCGATAGCGCAAAACACGTACGGCACAATAATTAAAAAGTATCAATGATGAAACAAACCCAGCACCAAATCAATCACAGCTCACAGAACCTATTAACAAATCAAATCTCGAAACCAGATCCGTCCGAGCCCAATCAATCAAGCTGAGACAAATAAAAAAGCAGCAATTGGCAGCGATTGAAGATACCTGCAGAGAGCCAAACGGCATAACCACCGTCGCGAGGGACGGGAGGAGGTGGAATCCAGAGCTTCTCTGTGTGCAACTCAATAGATTAGCACCTAACCCCTCTTTCTTCTCTTCCGGTTTCTCTCTCTCTCTCTCTCTATAAATCTTCGCTTTCCTTCGAAGCCAACGAAAATTTCAATACTTCACACCCAACTATCTCTTTTTCTGTTTTTATACCTCCAAAATTGATTCAACGGCGTTTCTTTTTCTCATGTAACCGACGGTCATGATCTTTTTTTAGTACCATCACGTGGCCACCAGCTCTTTCGTGGGTCCCCTGTTTTTTGGGCTACGATTCCTGTTTTTGTTCTACTGCTTGAACCATGTCATATCATTACCAAACTCCATCAACATTCATCATTGTAATTGAATATTTGGAGCCTCTTCTATCCTAAATTTTTATGTTAATAATAAAAATCTCAACTATTAATGCAATATGATTCCAGACACTGCTGTCAAATTCGAATGTGTTCTATTTATTTAATTTAAATTTTTTAGTTAATACTGTTTAGATTATGAGTAGCGGTTCATTTCATACTTAATGTACTAATTGATTGGAGACCAAAATTTAAAAATGTATTGCGAAAAGAGTTTTAGTTTGGTGAAGTGGGCTGATACATAGTATTCAATCTTATCTGTTTCTGCTTCAAAAAACTTACTACAATTAAATTTGATATAATCGGTGGGTGCTGAGCTGTCCCCTGAGGTGTCTCCTTTTCCAACCACGCTCTCTCTCGCCACCAATCTAAAATTAACATTTGGCTGCGTAAATTCTATGTTGGATTGGTTTAGGTCACATTGTTGCAAACTTATTTACCAAATTGCCATTGGAACTGAAACAATAATAAATGTGAAACGCGTCATCTATTATGGCCAAACCCAAACCACGCATATATTCCTCTCACCTTCTTCGTTGTTTCCAATTCACATGTTGGTGGTTTCTGTTCTGGTTGACAAACAAGTATGGGACCAAGTGGGCCTTTTTATTGGGCCAACATCTCGACAAATGGGCTCAAATTCTTCCGGAGTTTCTGCACATTAACGAATTCAAAATTCAAATCACTTGGTCAAAATAGCATGATTGGTTTAATCATCCGGCATTAACATTACTTCAATCTTCGACCGTTACCAAGGAAGGACCTCACCTGAACAGCAAAGCCAAAGCTGTAAAGTTTTTCTCTTCCTCTACATTGAATATTGCACATATAATCCAGTCAACAAGAGCTGTCTCAATTCAATAAAAACAAATTTGAATTGCTACACATAGCCTGCCAAACGGATTTGAACGAAGGTTGCAAAAGAGCAATGACAGTGGGTCTACATTTTGTTAATGTTACAATGTTTAAGGAACTTATTCCAGTTGCTTTGTCCAATCGAAAGGCTCCCAGTCAATCACGAAATTGCTAACTGCCAGCTTCTGCGTCTCCATTGACTCGTGCCTCCGACGCCGGTACATGTCTTCCTCTGCCAATTCTAGCATGCCTCTAATTACATTGAGCCCGAGGTTGCTTTTGAACTGTTGTTCATCATCGATCACATGGACAAATCCCTTGCTGAGACCGAATTCAACATGAAAGTATGGGAAGTCCTTGGGAATGGAACCACGCAACCCCTTAACACTAGTGTCAATGAGCTTCTTTGCATTGTGCTGGCTCCACTCATCTTCAGCTTCGTCAATTGCCTGAACAAAATTTGTTTCAGAAACTTGTATAACATGAAAAACACATTACATGCAGCAGAATATGTGTAACCAATGTAGTAAATGCACTAAATTTAGTAGATACATGTAAAGTACTGTTGGAAGAGAAGCTTTAAACTTCAGTTGCAACTGCCGTTATTAAAGAGTAACTACTGTTCATCTAGCAAGCTTTAGAGCACATAATGACTTCTGTGCATAAAAAACTATTTGACAAATCATCTTGATTCTTCCCACCTATATATTGAATTATGCATTTTAATGATAATACAAGAGAGCAGAAACAGAGTACTATAATTTCTGAACACTTCCCAAGGATTTCATTCAGAATAAACAAGCAAGCAGAAAATTGAATCACTGATAAATATTCAAATAAATAAATAACTGACCTTTTTAAAATAAAGAGGAGCCTCTTTTGCAATATCTTGAGGCAAGGGAATGCACTCGACCATACAATGTCGGCGTTGTTGAGCCAACCCCATCACTGTTTCAAGGAATATTAATTCCTTATCTTGTTTTGCAAACATCATTATAAGGCACTTCTTGAAGTTGCGAATTTCATCCCACACATTATTGTCAACTGTCCTTGTAGATGACTCATGCTATACAGATGAGGAATATTCATTAGACTATAAAAACATGAATAATATAACAAAATAAAGCTCAATGAATAAACTAAAATCATAAGTTTATTTTCCCACTTTCCTAGAAAAAGAATCAAGCTACTGTGTCTAGCACAATATCAATGTCCCTAGATGACAGCATGTTGCTACCCCAAATAATGCAAGCTAACCTACTTCAAGTCATGATAGAAATAGTTTTGGAATTCAAGACTGAAGAAGCAACACTGTTCACAAGTAACCAAATTATAAGAATAGATCGAACATTGTGCTCTACTTTTGCTACTGATACTTCCATCTTGCTAGATGAATTTGCTACTAGATGCAAATGGAATAAATAGGTTCATTTTCACATATCATCCTAAGTTTCCCTAAATGATGAATTCAGGTTCATTCAAAAGTAGGATCCAATTATTACACAAGCCTAATCTAACTTACTTTGCATGTCAAATAAGGGCAGCTTGATAGATTATTAAGCTCACCTGTGTGGTCAAAATGCAGCAATGACCTGGAACAACAGACTGCCACTGTGGCAACATCAAATACGTGAAATTTGCTATTGACACCACGAGATGTTTTGGTCTATTTGGATTCTCAAAGCAAAAAAGGCAGCGCTCTTGCTGAGTCAAGATGTGTGTTGCAAGACTACTCCTTTGAGAGACCTTACGGTCATCACCACCACCTTTTTTCCGGGACTTCCTGCTTGGACCATCTTCAAAATCGTATTCATCATCTGCCCGACCTGACATACTATACTGTTTGTTCTGCATTATCTTTCGAGCTAGATGTATATCAGCGTCATTCTCCTTTTTCTTTTCTCGAGAAGACATATCCTTCATAAGCAACCTACATAAAAAAGAAATGATATTACAACACCCCTAATTCATGAAATTTGCAAAATTTAAAAGGACATTTACAAAGTACAAAAACACCAAAGCAAGATAAAAATAATGAGAACAGCTTGAGCTGCAAGAGAAACCAAATGGATAGGACATGTAGGCCAATATAATTACCATATACAAAGTACTCACTTAGTACTAGCACCAAATGAATCAATCAGAACAAAGAAAATCAAGAACGAATCCGCAATGACAAGATTAAAATTTACCTGTTTGTGCTTCCCTCATTTCTAGGTCTAATTGTATTCTCCAGCTGCATTGCCTTTATTCTGTCTGCTTCTTGCTAATAGGAAAGAAAAAGACCAACAAAACATCTTTAGTAAAACAACACTTCAAGCTCTTAATCTCATATGATAAATCTTCAAAATGGTTGTGTTAATGCATTGCCCACAGAGACATGATTTTCCATATTAAAGTTCAGGCCACCTTAACTCATAATTAGAGAGCATCCCATTGCTACAGCAGTAGAAGAGGGGAGAAATCAAGTATGAGTAATTGGTCATAAAGTGGTAGAGTGGAACAGCAAAGACATACAGATTTTTTATAAATGGAAGCTTAAAAAATAAAGAAGTGAAGAATATTATCAAGACTTGATGATGGTAAATATATCCTGCCTAAAATACCAAGGTGAGCAAAATAGACAACAACAACAATTCTGTTCTCATAGAAAAACGCATGCAAAACTTGCAGCATCTACATAATCATAGAGTACAGAAATTTGAATATAAAAAAGGAAGTTATGTAAAAGAGATACAGTAGTCTTACCATAAGTTTCTCAGCTTCTTCAAGTTTTCCCTCCATTCGAAGTTGCAAAGCCTTAGCAGCCAATTGGTTTGCACTCAATCCTTCCTTAATGAATGCATATTCCTCGATTGGTTTGTCTGATTCTACAGAAACCAATCCTGACTCCAACTTGTCCTCAGACTTTGTATAGCCCACGTTGACAACACCATCACTCTGCTTTTGAAGTTCATGCAGAAAACTGCCATCATTTGAGAATTTGTTTAAGGTGGCCATAGCAGCAGAGATAACTCCAGCTTCTTTACTAGGCAATTTTCGTTTTCCCCACGATAAGTTTTTATGAACCTTAGGAGCCTTCATATCACGAGGAGGAAGAGATACATCTTTCAAGTAGTCTCGATCAATGTTCTGACAACCAAATCACATAAAGTATAAGGAAAAGGGAAAAGCTTCTTTCAGTTCTGCTTTTTGTTTCACAGAGAACTAAATATTCATCATTAACTCCAGTCCAAATTACACTATTGCATACCAAGGGAGGCCCATATGAAAGGAAAATCGGTCTAATGAACTAATTGTCGCAACTTAATTGCATGTGAATCAAATGAAGATTTGTTCTACTGGTAACCACTCCCCTTAATTTTGGCAGATGATTTCTCAACCTCATATTAATACTTTTTCTAATACATGGCATTTCTCAGGCACAAGTTTCTACTAATAATCTTGCCAATTCAGTGACAGACTTGTGAGGTATCAAAGGTCCTCATAACAATTTTAGTTTAATACTTCTATGGCATTTCTAATACAATGAACCAAACAAGCACAAAGGTTATTCAACCAACCTTTTCATTGTCTTTATCACTTTTGATTTTGTAGGTAACATCAATCCCAATGTTGTACGTACACGTTCATACCACCTTAGGTGTTTTCCCTCATGACATGCCTAATTGGTTCCACTAGGATATGTATCATGCATGAAAAATCATACTCCTTCTGTCTCAAAATAAGTGTCATGTTTCGTTT
>JAYMTI010000108.1:0-15074 GCA_036897505.1 Pelargonium transvaalense | reverse complement strand
ATCATTTCCTAATTGTCCTTCAATTTGAGATAATTAATTGGGGGGGGCGGCCTTTTAAAGTTTTGAATGTTTGGGCACCGCATGAATCTTTCATGTCTACGGTCGAAACAGCTAGAAAATCATTTATCGTAACCGGCCAACCCTGTTTTCGCCTATGGAAAAAGTTATCTTTGTTGAAAGGGGTACTAAAAGTTTGGAATGTTGATACTTTTGGTCGTGTCGATAATGTGGCCTCAACTCTTAAAGATAAATTGGATGAACTCGACATCATTAATGAAGTCTGACCCCTATCCGATAATGAGTTGTAGGTTCGTGGTTTAGTCTCTGCCGAATTATTTCAAAAGTCAAAGGAATTAGCCGAAATTTGGAGGCTAAAATCTCACACCCGTTGGCTTTTGGAAGGAGACCGGAATACCTCATTTTTTCATTGATGTGCCTCTATCAGGCAAAGAAGAAATTATATTCCAGGTATTGAGGATGATGAAAGGTGGGTCACCATGCCTGAGACGGTTAAAGAACACGCCCACTTTTTCTTTCTTCGGCGATTGTCGACCAACACTGCCAACCGACCGAGGCTAAGGGGTGTCACCTTTTGGCTTCTTTTGAGTGATTTGGCCATGATGTTGGAGCAGTCTTTCACTTTGGATGAAATAAATCTTGTCGTGTTTAGCTGCGACGGTTCACGGACTCCAGGTCCTGACGGTTATAGCATGTATTTTTTTTCAAAAATGCTGGGATATTGTTAAGCTTGATTTACTTGCTTTTATTCAGAGTTTCTATGACACAAGGTCTATGAATAAGGGTGTTAATTCGGCTCTTCTGGTCTTCATACCAAAAACTTATTTACCACTCGGGTTTCATGATTATATAAGCCTTGTCTCGACAACTTACAAAATTGTGAGTAAGTTGCTTTCCTCATGAATTAAACTCGTCATTGGTGATCTGATAAGTGATGTACAAAGTACTTTTGTTAGTGGGCGACAAATGGCGGACGATATCCTGATTGCTGGTAAAGTAATTCATCACGTCAAGCACCTTCGAAAGCCATCTGTGTTGCTAAAATTGGACTTCCAACAAGCCTTTGATAGATTCGATTGGGTCTTTATCGGTTCTAGTCTCGATTCTATGGGTTTTGAGGACAAATTTTGCTTGTGGATTCAGTCATGCTTAAGGTCCCATATTTCTGTTTTGATAAACGGCTCGCCTTCACGTGATTTTGCTATTTTCTGGGATGTCAAACAAGGATGTCCTCTATCACCGTTTATGTTCATCATCATGGCAGAGGCATCCATTTTCTTCTTGAGAAGGCAGAACAATGTCAAAAAATTTGGGTATTCGTCTTGGCACTATATCTATTTTGCATCTACAATTTGCTGATGAAAACTAATTTTGCTTGATGCTTCCAATCCGGTCTCGGCTGTGAAAAATATACGACGAACACAGGTGCTTTGAGGCAATTTTGGGTTTAAGGATTAATTTGTCGAAGTCCCGGTTTATCGGGTTACACAGTCCCATGGGAGTCACGGCTGCCATGGCTTCGGTCATGGGGTGTCAAACTGAGTCATTTCCAATTAAATATTTGGGTTTCAAACTTGGGAGTAGCCCGTTTCGTGTCAGCACATGGTCAAGTATTACTGAAATATATAAAGCCATATTGGCTTTATGAAAGTCAAGATATATTTCTATGGGAGACTGTTTCACCTTAATTCGCTCTGCTTTGTCTTCTCTGCCCTTATTCTACATGAATCTTTTTAAAGCTCCTAAGGCAGTCATAAAGCAACTTGAGGATATTGAGGACAAATTTTTATGGGCGGATTGTTCGGACAAAATAAGCGCTTAAGGTAAATTGGTCTATAGTCACCCGGAAAAAGAAGCATGGCGGGCTCGGAATTCGGTAACTGAGACTCGCTAATGTTAGTTTTTTGGCAATATGGTGGTGACATTTTGCCACGAAACGTAACTCTTTGTGGAAATCAGTTTTATGTGAAAAATATCATTGGAATGTCTAGTATTGGGCATTCGTTGATGTGCATCTTGGTGCTCCCTCCACCTTCGCGAAGTAAGTTCATGGTCTTGGTGTCAATCAAGAATTTTTTTAGGCTTTCGGCACCAAAATCATGAAGTGAAACTAGGTGATAGTAAATCAGTGGCATTTTGGACTGATAATTGGCTTTTGGAGGATCCATTTTATATCCGGTTTCTCAGGTTATACTCCTTTAGCACCACCAAACGACAATCGTTTTATTTTCACTTCGAGTCAGCGGCTGTTTATCATTGGCGGTTCTCGTTCCGGTGTCCTCTATGAGGTTGGGAGGTGGATATGTTGGATCGGTTAATAACTGAGCTTCAACAAGTCACTCTTCAACCTGATCAGGCAGATTATGTTACGTGTGTATGGGGAACGAAATGAAAGTTTATGATAAGGTATATTCCTCTCTGCAGTTGTGCTTTGTGCCAGAATCGAAATTGATTTGGCAGAGTTCGGTAGCTCCAAAATTTCAGAGTTTCACTTGGTTGGCATATCATAATCTTGTGCCAATCTTGTGTTTATTGGTAGACAGAGGTCTAAACCGTTCAATCGTGGACTGCTTGTGTAAACGCTGTGGTCGTGCCATGAAGGACAACTCTCACCTTCTTCTATCATGTGCACGTTCAAAGCAGGTCAGGAATTTCGTCTTGTCTTGGTGGTCGATTTTTTCAGTCTTTCTAGCAGACTGTGGCCGCTTTCTTTTACAATGGTCTTCTCTCTGTACCGGTTTCAAGCCCTGCAACAAAGTTTGGACTGCTTTTTGCTCTATGGTACTTTGGCAGATTTGGCTTTCTCGAAACAGGTTAGTTTTTCGGAACAAGCTCGAGCCAATTCAGAAGACTATCTTCAAAATTCGCAGCATTTTCCACTTGATTTTTCATGGATCATTCACTTCATCCACCATGGACAACAACTCAGTTTTTCAAGCTTGGTTTGCCGCCCGGCCTCTATTCTAGGTTAAGCTTCATTGTTATTTTTAGGGTTGTTTTCTTCTGCATTTCTTGCTTCGTAATTTTTTATTTCGGTTTGTCCTTGTACTTCTTTACCCACCTTGGGTTTTTAATAAGAATGTACCGCGTGCCTTTAAAAAAATGAACTACTATAACGGTATAGAGAACCATTGTAGCGGTATAGACTATCTCACATATGAGTTTAAACCGCTACAACCCTTGGACTGACTATTGTCCAACCGAAAAATGCTATTTATCCAAATTTTGTACAAACTTTTTTTGTACAAAGTGATGTAGCTGCCTTTTCGTAATTCCTTGACAAGTATACCAATATCGTCCAAGTAATGAAGAAACTCAGGTAAGAATTTACGGGTAGTCGAACTCATAGGGACTTTGGTAGACTATACACGTACAATTATTCAGACTCTATGATGATTTAACACTATAAAAACAGTAAATTATGGTTTGATAGAATATGGTAAACACGTAATTTAAATGACATAAATGTAAGATATATTATGTACAAGTGATTTAGAGAGTAAGATAGGAATAGATGCTCGTGATTAACATAAGAATGTCAATGCCATAATGGAATATCAACTACCATTTCTATTAACTACACAACCAATAAATATACTCAGGCCCCATTGTAAGGTGTCACTGATACTTAGGGTGTACGTGTCCAAGAGCATACGACTGAAAAAAGAAAAAGCTCGCGTACACCCTAGCATGAAGATTGTTCAGGTCAATAAAAGTACTCAGCGCCCACTATAGAAGTTAATTGAGACTTAGGGTGAATACATCAATGTACCATGAATGACATAATTGCGTCTCCAGGCATCCGACTAACAAAGGGCTCACATACACGTACCCTAGCAATACGCAAACCTAAAGGTGTAAAGTTCCCAAAGGTACTCTACTCTAGGTCACAACCCGCACATATTCTCATTGGTTGAAGGAAACATAAGCATTGAGATCTTGTTAAGAAGAAAGTCTTCGGTCAATCTACTCAACAAGCACTAAGAACATTGAAACCTAGAAGTAATCTAGCATGACAATCACAAATCAATCTCACAATAACATAAATAAACTTAACACAAACAACTTAGAAATGAAAGAAATATATTCATACATTCATAGACAAATAGATAAAAATATAGTTACTGAAATTCAACATCAAAATGATACAAAATCCAAAAATCAAACATTCATAAAGTGCAAAGTATAAATCGTTACAAAAGGGAGGCATCACAACCCAATTCGGGTCTAAGTCATGCTCTTCATGCTTGGGAGAGATGACTCCATGGACAGAGCATTTCTCTTGCTGCCTATTCTTTGCTCCAACCGCTCGCCAAGACCCTCTAACTCTAAATGAATTATCGTAAAGTTTAATTCTGCGTTTAAATAGAATCTGTGCTAAAATCGCGCCGATCAGCAGCATAGAAATATGATGTCGTGATATGGACCCTTTGTTAGAGATATGATCCAAAATCATCTTGCTACTGTTGGTGGAGTTGAGAAGGTTCTTGAAGCAGTTGAAAGTGGCTGAGATAATCAAGAACATGGTTTAGTAGGTGCTTATATTAGTTTGTTGCTAAAATAAATAAATTAGTTCCTATTTTGTTTCTTAATTGATTTAGTGGAGTTTGTTACTGCATTAGCTTTTATTAGTATTTATAGAGAGCCTGTAAACACTTCAATATATGAAAAGTATCACAATCTCTCTTTTACTCCATATTATTTGTTCCATTGCTTACTGTTATTTTATTTCTGCAACATCCATTATTAGCAAGCTTCATTGTTCTTGTTGTACAGATTTACAATTAAGAAACAACACTTTTTATTAGAGCTCGTGAGGGTGTGAACAATGCCAACCAACAATGGAGCAATGAGCATTGGAAAACCACAAGTGGTAGTGTTCAAATAAGAGAACTATGAATATTGGAGCATCAAAATAAAGACTCTCTTCAAATCATACGATATCTGGGATTTGGTTGAGAATGGTTGCGGAGCTGAGGAAAATGATGGCAAAGCTAGGGAGAACAAGAAGAGGGACTCAAAAGCTCTATTCTTCATTCAACAAGTTGTCCATGATATAATCTTTTTGAAGATTGCTGCAACAACTACATCAAAGGAGGCTTGGGACACATTGCAAGTGTCTTATCATGGATCATCAACTCTAGTAGCTGTCAAATTGCAGACACTCCATAAAGAATTTGAAAATTTTCACATGAAGAACGGAGAATCTTTTCTATTTCATATAACTGAGGTAGTAAACCAAATGAGAGCATATGGTGATACCATTGCTGAAAAAGCTATTGTTAGCAAAGTATTGAGGAGTTTATCTCCAAAATTTAATCATGTAGTAGCTGCAATTGAGGAGTCCAAGGATCTTTCACTTTTTACCTTGGATGAGCTTATGGGTTCATTGCAGGCTCATGGAGTAAGAATTAACAAGTCTGATGAAAGCAAGACTGAAGAGAAGGCTTTTCAAGTTGCTGATGAAAGCAACA
This sequence comes from Pelargonium transvaalense, assembly GCA_036897505.1. Classification (NCBI taxonomy): domain Eukaryota; kingdom Viridiplantae; phylum Streptophyta; class Magnoliopsida; order Geraniales; family Geraniaceae; genus Pelargonium; species Pelargonium transvaalense. Next base: position 9,582 of record JAYMTI010000108.1, on the reverse strand, counting down.
AAATGGCTGACAAATATAGAGGCAGAGGCATAAATAGTTTTAGAGGAAGAGGAAACTTCAGGGGAAGAAAAATTTTCAAAGGAAGAGGCATAGGTGCAAGATAAAGCATACAGTGCCACAATTGCAACATGTTTGGCCATATCAAAGCAGAACTGGTACAATGATAGGCATGCCAACTTTGCAGAAGAGAAGCATGATGATACAAAATTATTCATAGCTAAACAATTGTTTGGTGAGTCCAATTTTGATGTTTGGTATATTGATAGTGGGTGCTCCAATCATGTGATAGGCACTAGAAATTCTTTCAAGGAGTTGGAAGAATTCAACAAGTCAGAAAAGAATAAAGTTGTGCTTGGAAATGATGAAGCAATACAAATTGAAGGCAAAGGCTCCATTACTTTCAAAGGTGCAGAAGGTCAAGAAAAGACACAAGATGATGTTCAATATGTGCCAACACTAGCTCATAATTTATTTAGTGTTAGGCAATTGATGTCATCTGGTTTCTCAATCTTGTTTGATGATGGAGTATGCACAATCACTGAAAAGAATGCTGACAAAGTGGTAGCTGAAGTGAGCATGACAAAAAACAATATGTACCCTCTACATTTCTCAAATTTAGATGGGATGACACTTGTAGCTAAGACAAAGAAAGAGACATGACTTTGGCATCTCAGATATGGTCATCTGCACGATAAGAGACTCAAGTTGTTGGTCCAGAAACAAATGGTACAAGGACTTCCTACAATTCAGTCATTGAACATCTGTGAAGCGTGTGTTTATAGCAAGCAAACTAGGAAATCTTTTCCTAAAGAATCAACATGGAGAGCATCAAACTGGCTAGAGTTGGTTCATGCTGATTTGTGTGGTCCAATGAAAAATGAATCTTTGGGAGGTAGCATCTATTTTTTATTATTCACTGATGACTTTACAAGGATGAGTTGGGTGTTCTTTCAGAGTTCGAAAGCTTAAACATTTCAGAATATTCTCAAGTTTGAAATTGATGTAGAGAATCTAAAGGAGGTGAAGCTAAAATGTTTAAGAACTGAGAAGGGTGGGGAGTTTATCTCAAATCCATTCAGTGAGTTTTGTGCAATGAATGGAATCAAAAGGGAATTAACAACTCCCTATACACCTGAGAAAAATGGTGTAGCTGAGAGAAAGAACAAAATTGTGGTTGAGATGGCAAGAAGCATGATGACAAAGAAGGTATTGCCAAATCAATTCTGAGTAGAGGCTGTTGCTACTACAGTGTACTTACTCAATATCTCTCCTACTCGAGCAGTGACAAACAAGACACCATATGAATCTTGAACTAGAAGAAAACCAAATGTAAGTCATCCAAAGTGTTTGGTTGCATAGCCTATAACCTAGTTAATTCTCATGGAAGAAAGAAACTAGATAGAAAGTCTGTCAAATTTATTTTTGTACGCTATTGTAATGAAAGTAAAGCATATAAGTTGTATAATACTACTACAAAAAGGCTTGTAGTTAGTAGGAATATAATATTTTATGAGGAAGCTAGGTGGAATTGGAGTGATGCAGATGATGAAGTACAACCTCCAACAATTGTAGAAGAAGAAATTTAAGCAGCACAAGCAGTAACAAATGCACAAGAAATCATTCCAATCTCACAGTCAAGCTCTCAACAATCATCTAACAATGATGAAGGCAATAACAACATCAGCTCAAGTGATTTCTCTCCTAGACCAATCAAATTCAAGTCTTTGAAAGAAATCTATGAAGCAAACCAGTTTGCATTGATGGCTCAAGATCCCATGAGCTTTGATGAAGCTATAGATAATGACACATGGAGGTGTGCTGTGAAATAGGAGATACAATCAATTGAGAAGAACAAGACTTGGGAGCTCACTGACTTGCCAAAAGGAAAAATAGCAATTGGAGTCAAATGGATATTCAAATCCAAGTTTGATGCAGATGGCAGAATCAAGAGATACAAAGCAAGGCTAGTTGCAAAAGGTTATGCTCAACAATATGGCATAGACTACGAGGAGACATTCTCTCCAGTGGCAAGATTTGAAACAGTCAGGCTTTTCCTAGCTGTTGCAGCTCAGTTTGAATGGAAATTCTACCAACTAGATGTGAAGTCTGCCTTTTTAAATAGAGATATTGAAGAGGAAGTGTTTGTACAACAACCCGAAGGGTTCAGAGTGGAAGGACAAGATGAGAAGGTGTACAAGCTGCATAAAGCTCTCTATGGTTTGAAGCAAGCTCCCAGAGCCTGGTATGCAAAAATTGATGCATATTTTCAGCAAAGTGGCTTCTCAAGAAGTGAAAATGAGCAAACTCTCTACATTAAAAGACAAAGTCCAACGAATATTCTTATCATTTGTCTTTATGTAGATGATATTATCTGTATGGGCTATAACAAGGAGATGGTGGAGGAGTTTAAAAAGAAAATGATTTAGAGTTTTGAAATTACTGATTTGGGAGAACTCCATTACTTTCTTGGTTTGGAAGTAATCCACGAGGAAGAAGGAATTTTTGTTTCACAGAAGAAGTATGCCAGAGACATGCTAAGAAGATTCAAGATGGCATATTGCAAACAAGTCTCAATACCTATGAACAAAAATCAGAAATTGATGCTTGATGATGGAAGTGAAGCAACTGATGCAAAATAATTCACAAGTTTGGTTGGAGGATTGACCTATCTTACTTACACCAGGCCTGACATCTCTTATGCAATTGGATTGGTTTCAAGATTTATGAGCAAACCTACACAAGCTCATTATGGAGCTGCTAAGAGAATTTTGAGGTATGTGACAGGAACACTTGGTTATGGTATCTGGTATACTAAAAATGTTGATTTCAAGTTAGTAGGATTTGTTGATAGTGACTGGGAAACAAGCTCAAATGACAAAAAGAGTACTACATGCAATATCTTCCCACTATGCTTTGGAGCAATTACTTGGTACTCTAAAAAATAACCAGTAGTTGCATTGTCCACAGCTGAGGCGAAATACATATATGGCTCTATTGCAACTTATCAGTGTGTATGGTTAAGAAGATTGCTAGGGAATTTGGCATCAAGCAACAGAAAGCAACATAGTTATTTTGTGATAATCAATCAGCAATTCAAATTGACAAGAGTGCAAGTCAACATGGAAATTCGAAACACATTCAGCTGAGGTACCATTTCATTAAAGACTTGATCAAAAATGAGGAAATCACAATCAAATACTGTCATACTGAAGATCAAATGGTTGATATGCTGATTGAGGCACTTCAAGGACACATGCGCGCTTTACTCACTGCATTGCTTGGTGTTGGAGATTTCAAATCAAGGAGGGGTGTTAGAGATATGATCTGAAATCATCTTGCTACTATTGGTGGAGTTGACAAGGTTCTTGAAGCAGTTGAAAGTGGTTGAGATAATCAAGGACGTGGTTTAGTAGGTGCTTATCTTAGTTTGTTACTGCACTAGCTTTGATTAGTATTTTTAGAGAGCCTGTAAACACTTCAATATATGAAGAAAAATCATAGTCTCTCTTTTACTCCATACTATTTGTTCCATTGCTTGTTGTTATTTTATTTTTGCAACATCCATTATTAGCAAGTTTTATTGTTCTTTTTTTTAATAGGCAAGTGGTACCTTGTATATTAATCCATAAGAAAAATAAAGTACAAATGAAATGAGCAAAAAAAGCTCAAACGAAAAGAAACTGAAGTACAAAAATGAAAAACCATGCACAACTTAAGGATGCCAAAACTGAGTTTGATGCCCGAGGCGATTGATTGACTGCCTAAAATTGAGAAACAAGATTTACAATTAAGAAAAACCACCCTTGACCAGTTTGACCATGACGTCTTGATGTAGCGGCATGGGTCCTGTTCGGCATTGACTTTGACCAGCATTGACTTTCTCCAAAACCAATCATTTTGTGTACTTCAAAGGATCTGTAATCACAATATAAATCCGGCGCACATCAAAGTAGTCAAAATCTACAAAATACATGACAATTATTTTATTCTCATCAGAAATTGCACAGAGATGAAGAAAGAAATTACCGGATGACACAAGGTGGAAAAATGAAGTAAAAATTACAACTATATATATATATGTATATATATGTATGTACCTATTGATAGGCAACAATTGTTTCCCAATTGATAGGCAACGTAGTGTGAGCCTTTAATTTCCATCAGACAAACCCCCAAAAATCATGAAAAGAAAGAAACAAATTGATAAATTCAGGCCCTTCGAACAATTATATATATATTGAAACTCAACTTCATATTTTAGCTGGAAATCAATTGTTAGATGTTGGTGATCGATCTTTTACTTATTTTTCGTTCTATGTTTACTTAGTTGGAATGATATCATGTGTAATTTTCTTTTTTAACACAGAAGAAAAAAGAATGCAATGAACATATATGTGCTTAAGTGTAAAAACTATTGTACAAAGTGAGGTGTAAGCAAGGGTCACATTTTTCTAACGAATGGATCTGAAATATACAATGAAATTAAAAGATAAAGATAAAAAAAGAGAGAAAAGATAAACCAAAATGATGATTTTATTAAATTGTAATGGTCACACCATGATATACTACAAGAAAAAAATATAGAAATCAAACTAAACTACATGATTGAGGCTAAAAGATGTACGTTCCCAAGTATATATAGTATGTCTAAAATTGAGGCGCACAAGTAGCTTCAACTGCCAAACTGTATTGGTTCCCATCACAACCAGTAGGACCGAATGTAGTTTTTGAGACATCAAACGAGCAACTTGTCTGTCCAACACAAGCATTTTCAACTATTGATTTGGTCTGACTAGCTTCGCATGTACCCCTCTCGAAAGATCCACATTTTCCCTTGGGATATCCAAAGCTCGCAAATTTGATCTCTGATATAATTTGTTCACCTTGGCACGATAGCTCCAATTTGTTGTTCTCATAAGCATTTGCGCAGATGGTGCCAATAGTGACGGTTCGGAACTTGACGTGTACGGGATTGCCTCCAAACTCTTCGAACAACACCAATGTGTTGTCAGCACCGTCAGTTAGAAACGTTCGTGGAACATGGTACCTACAAAACCAAATAATTAATGCGGTTACGTACGTACAAGAAAAAAGTGTCACAATTAATTAAAGAAGTAATTGAGAATGCATATATGTTGTTATACGTCTATACGTACCATCTCTGAGTAGGTTTTCCACAGTTGGTCCTGCATTTAGAGGGATGATAAGCGTCGCGGTAGTCACATACGAAGCTGCAACCATCTTCTCCGGCGAGGGTAGTAGGCCAGTACCGCCCAATGTTGTGACCGTTAACCCAAGCAACTCCCTTACCCATTCCCATTAAGTCCAACACAACTGGGTCTGCACCAAGTGGGGTGGGGATTTTTGTCTGCATCCAAAAATTAGTCAATGAATGTTGAGAAGAAGTTAAGAATTTAGTAATTATGAATTTGCTAACCTTGTACCAAACAAACTTTTTGTTTTTACGAAGACTACTAGTGCGCCACATCCAATTTGTAGCGGGATTCTCCTTGAAAAGTCCCGATTCTTCGCCCTGAATCCCAACCTTGTGGACCCATTTGTTAGAAGATAGATCTAGATCAATGGTCTTGTTTTGCTGCTTAATTCCAAGCAGTTCAACTGGACCGTCCAACCCTAGCTCTCTTGTGTCGTAGTATTCACCATAGTTCTACAGATTACAATGTTGCATTTTTATTACATAAACTGCAAATTAGCATCTATATATATTAACTATCTACATGACGTAGAACTTACGGGTAATCCAACCAAGACATTGAGAAAATAGATAGTGTTCTTGCCCTTCTTCAATTTAACCGTCTTGCTAAATGTGAATCCATTATTTATCCGGAAATCATACCCTGGATAATAATAACTTATTATAATCTAATTATGAAATCAAAATAAAATATATATTGATTGGAAATATATATATACACACGCACTACTTCTTTGTTATTGTGTAATTATATATAAGCAAGCAAATTACTTACCGACATGTCCCCCGTTAACAAATGCATGAAGTACATGACCTTTGGTATGAGCTTTTAAGGTTGCTTTTTGAGCTTCCTCAATGTCAACACTGTGAGAAAAGAGCGTACGCATCAAAATTACGTAATCAATTCAGACTAATTATAATATAAATATACCTAAGTACCTTGTCATGTACCACAAATAATCAGAAGTATCATTTGTGACAAGTTTTTGCTCCATAAGTTGGGAAGCAACTAAAACGCCAGCCTTGTTTAGGTCAATATTGTCGAGGTGCTCAATCGGCTCTTGTGTCCATGACCATTTCAGTATGTAAGGTTCCTCACCGTCATCGGCTTGGTTATCTTGTTTCACCATAATGGATGTTTGGCTGTTAACCTATAATTAATTAATCAATTAATGTACGTAGTTTGATTATACGTACGGTAGCATGAATAAACAATAATTGTACGTACCTTTGCGGTGTTGTATGCTTCCGTGTAGCAATCTGGAAGAATACTAACAGACCATGCAGGAACCGTATATTGATTCCCATATAAATCAAATGTGATTTCCTCGCTGTTTCCATTTCCGAGGAAACAAGCTTCATTTCCATTGTAAGTGTACGTTGTGATCTATATACATATATATATAGATTTGACAAATTACGTGTTAAATACATACATATGAATACTTTATATTATATCGATCATGTACGAATATATATAAATGAAGTTAAATACCGATTTCCACCAAACCCCAAAATCATTCTCTTCAACGGAACCGTAAGTAAGAATCTCCTCCATTGATCTGAGAAGGAGGTGAAGCTGCCGGAGATGTCCCCACTTCGGTTGGTTCAAATTACCTAACAAGTCATGAATAATTAGTTATTATTGTATAACAAACGTACGTATGATGAGTAGGTAGTTTGTGTTCAATAATCTTGATTATCAACATATACCATATTCATCAAGCGGAGCATCATAGTCATACGATGTGGTGATGAATGGACCGCCTGCAGAACGACCAAAGTTTGTGCCGCCATGATACTAAGTACCGCCATGATCATGATGGATGGATCCATCAATCAACAGAAAGAGTTAGGAAATTGTATGAATTCAAAACTACAGTACGTACATAATTAAGAAAGTACGTGTACCATGTAATAATTTTGAATGGTTCCGCCGCGTTGGAAGAAACGAGCAACAGCAAATGCAATATCTTCAGCGGTTCTATGTGGATTTCTGTCACCCCAATTCTTGAACCAACCGGTCCAATTCTCGGTCCATATCTTTGGAGTGTTGTTTTTGGGTGTATAATCATCACAATAGAAACCATTGCAGGTGCTTATCTGTTCATTTTACACGAGTTCAAATTAATATATATGGAACATGAAACATATATCTATATGCGTACCATTGGTTGCGGAGCATCTTGTTGTTGACACATGATCCATGGAATGCCAATATCGAAACCTTGAGCCATGTTAGCACACCAGCTTATGTAATCTTTCGCATCTCCGTAATGGCTCTCAACATTTCCATATTCATTTTCAATCTATATATAACAGTAATAATTCATATTAACATTAATTATTAATTAGTAATGCTCTTTGTGTGTGTGTGTATAAGCAATTAACTAATTACAACTAGATACACATCCATCATCAACCTGAGCAAGAATTATGGGTCCTCCTTGGGATGCAAACAGATTCGCGGCCTTCATTTTCTCCACAATTAGGGTCGTAAAGGTTTGCATTTCCCTCTACAAATTAACAATTTTTAACCGGTTAATTAGTTCATCACTGATATATAATATGTTGTATTTTTATACAAATCGCATGTCATGTCAACTCGATCTAGCTAGCTGCTATATATATGATCACCTTGAATACAGGATCTGTGGTTCTTAGTTTAATGTCAGGCTTCAAATTATGTAGCCAAACAGGTAATCCTCTACAAACAAAACAATTTCGAATTAATGGAACAAATTCTAAACGTACGTAAAATCATACATATATATACATACATACCCGTAATTCCATTCTGCGCACACATATGGTCCAATTCGTAGAATTGCATACAGTCCTTCATTTTGGATGGTTTTTATGAACGTCACAAGATCCCGGTTTCCTGAGAAATCATACTAAACAACAAAACCATATATAAAGCACAATCACAAACAAACTAGCTAATAATTAACTAAGTTCGGTGAAATTGAAAACATCAATTAGTAAACTAACTAGTTATCAGAGAATGACAAATATTGTAGAGAAAATACCTCACGATAGTTTGGCTCGTGCGCATTCCAAAATACATAAGTTTCTATTGCATTCAAACCACCCTCTTTCGCTTTATGAATCAAATCCCCCCACATCTACATCAAGTTATTCAGTAATAACCCAAATCAATGCATCTACATAAATATATATATATATATATATATACTTACGACATATATATTCATCAACTGATGATCGATTAGCTATCAAATCAAAACTTACGTCATTAGTACTGCGAGGGTAGTGAATAGCACCGGATATGATCAATTTTCTGTCTCCGTTAATGCTTAAAGCTCTTCCGTCATAAGAAACATCCATAGCTGAAACACAAACACATGCTATAAACACAATGACACTAAAAGCACGTAGCCTAGTATAGAAACTCGTCATTGTTGATGTGCTTTGCTGATGCTAATGAGTATGCTATCAACCCCCAACAACTCTATTTATAATAGGAATATTTAATTAAATTTACTGTTAGTTACCAATTAATTTAAATTTTGAGGAGTAAATCTTATCATATATATACCTCACAACTACAATATTAATAGTTAACAACTCTTCTAATTAAACCATTTGACTCATTAAGGATAATATACATCATTCATATTTCGCTCAAATTTTTAGTTTGGCTAATTCTGCTCTGCTATATATGCTCTTCTAAGAATCTTGCTAAATCATTTTAATATTGACGCATATTTCACACAATATAATGCTTATCAACATTCGAATTTTGAATTTTTTTTTCCTCTTAGAGAAGAAAATCTGAATTTGTTTGACCAAAAGCAAAACTGATCTGCAGAAAGTAAATATATATAATATCCAACTGTTCCTATTTCTACAGACATGAGAAAGAACTGAAAATGCTGTAATGAACATTCCATTCTATGATATTCCTGCGTACCAAACATAGTCTAAGTTTTCTCAAAGTAAAAAAAAAAATCTCAAACAGATTAGGAATAGTTTACTAAAAAAAATTAGAATTCCTAATCAGATTATTTATATGATCTTTGTGTTGTTTCATCACAATCTTTCTATATGTTATAATCTGGATTTCTTTTAAAGAAAGATCATGGAAAAATATGCCTCTAAGCAGGGTGTGAGGTTTTTTTATTTTTATTTTATTTTATTTTAAGAAACGTCACATTGGAGTGGTGGGGGTTTGGCCGGACCCCTACTTGATTTATTAATAAGAAAAATGATTAAGTACAAATAACGAAAGGGGGCGTAAAGAGCCTTACCTCCTCAATAAAGATGAACCTTATACAATAAGCGCTAAATGAATGCATGCAAGAATAAAATATACACTAAATATAGATTTTTCAAGGCCTAGT
>JAYMTI010000107.1:0-15082 GCA_036897505.1 Pelargonium transvaalense | reverse complement strand
CCCTATACTTTTTCCGACAACAAAGACCCCCCAAACTTGATTTCGCCCAATTTTAACGTTAGTTCAAACAGAAAACGTGAGTTACTGGTCACGTGCCTTGCACATGTTAAATTAAGTTAAAAAATACCTAAACTACCCTTCAGGCCAACACACAGTACCTTAAAATTGCAATCGTCTTCTTCATGTTCCCAAACCTAATCTGCAACTCGCGTTCTTCATTGCCATGGCTGTGCGAATATGAGCAGAATCGTGTTCGAATCGTGTTCATATGGTGGAAGCAATGGCTGTGCGAATTGTGTCTATCGACGTGGAGTAAATGTTCTTCAATGTCTCAAACCTAATTTGCTGCAACGTGTTCCTCAATGTCCCAAGTTCATGGTAAGTAGTGTAAAATTGATGAAATTTGTTTTGGTTTGTAAGATTCTAGTAATGTTGCTCATAATCTGATTGCCCTTAAGCTAAACTTCCACAGCAATGGTGATTCTTGAATGAGATAGCAGATGCCTTTTAAGAAACTCTGCACATAACCATGTGGGCAACTAGTGTGTGAAGCCAAAGAACATAACATTTACATTTCTAGACTAATATATATGTGTAAATGACTAAATGCTAGGATTGAGAGATTGCTGAATGGTGATATTGATGTATCTGTCTGAAAAGGAAAGCACAACAGCCTCACAATTGTAATAGAGCTTGCACATGTACTAGTGTAATTAGAGTGTTGAGACTTTTCTACTCAGTCTTGCTATATAACATATTGTCCAGTGTTCCTATCCAATTTGTCACAGTGAGATGGGCACCATTTCTTTTTGTGTTCCATATCTGTTGTTTGGTCTTATCTTCTTTGTTTCTTGTTTAGGCGATGAAGTAGCTGATGGTGGCAATGGTAGGGCACACAAACACTCATAATGGAGCTGAACTTTGTGAACATGGAGTGCAAAAATGGAGCGGTGGGAACATTGAAGAGGAAGACCAGAAGATTGAAGTCCAGTAGTTTTGAAATTGAATAAGTTAGGATTTGTAGTTCTGAATTTGGTCTTGTGGTTTGTGTACTACTTTGAGATAGCAATAGTATGAGTGTTTGTAATGAAGGTATATTATGCCTAAATTAATTGGTGTAATCATATGAAAACTATGTGTAATCTTTGGTTGATTATGAATGAAATAGGGAGGTTTTGTTGAATTTTGGTTGTTGTAATTAGTTGGAAATCATAAATGGTAGTTGCATTTGAATTTTATTTGAAATTGATTTCAATTGCATTTGAATTGAATTTGATGTGCATTTAGTTGGAATGAAATGTGTAGTTGGAATGTAATTGAAGTTTGAATGAATTTGGTCATGAATTTATTGAGTTTGGTGAATGTAGGGTATAGATGGTTGACATTTAATTTGTTGTGAATTTGGTGTGCATTTCATGTTGGTTTCTATGTAAAATTTGGCATGGAAGATGTGCATTTCATCTGTTTTTGGTCTGAATTTTGGCAGCATCACTGTGCATTCCCTTGCACTTGTCCATCACTCACTCAAACCTAAAGATTCCTCCACATCCACATAAATTATAAAGTCATAAAATAATGCAAAAAGACCACTTTCTTCATTCATTTCAAAGCAATTCAGCAATTCAACAACTCAGATTCCAAACCACATACAAAGTTCCAAAACAAAACACAAAAGGCCTCACGCATCATTCATTATAACACCATCCATCACCATCCTTACAAAAGAGCTACACTACACCAAAAGAACTAGATTACACTACAAACAGCCATAAATAATAGGTTTTTCCATTGAAAATGCACTTGAAGTCCAGATTTTATGGTTGTGAGCTATGTTGTGGGTGTGGGGAGGCTTATGAAGATGGAGGGGTCCTTAGCTCTGGTTGTGTTGAAGATGTGCTGAAAAGAACCTCAGCTCCAAACCTTGACAGCCCAGGTGAGTCCTTCCCTTTCACTTCTTTTCCCTGACTTTTCTTCCTGTTTGCTGTTACTTTAGTCAAGAATTTCTGCAATATTTAACCACAAATCAGATCTGCCATGAGTATGCAAAATAAGGTTAACATTCCAAGAATGGAACTAGCAAAATAAGGTTTACAGTGCTAGGGAAGGAAATAGAATTTCTGCAAAAATTTCCTCAAAATTTAACCCCATTTCAGATCTGTCAAAACAGTCCAGATTACAGTGCAGATTTTCAAACAAAATTTAACAGTTCCATTCCCAACAACAATTGTAGTGACAATTCAAATTGAAGCCAAGACATATACTGACAAGTGAAAAATTATCTGGCAACAGAATATGAACACAGAGTTGTAAACATAACTAAAATGTCATGTTTGACCATTTAATTTTGAGGAATATAGGAATCAAAGATAAAAAAATATCAAACAAAATTTAAGAGTGTTCACACTCCATATATGAAACTCATTTAACAGTCCAGATTTCAAACAATGTTTTAAAACAGTCCAGATTTCATTACTAATTTAACAGTGTTTTTACCTTTCCCTTCCTTAGTTTGTTTAGTTCATCTTGAGCCAAACCACAATCTGGTATTGGTGGGCTTGGTATGTCAGAACTGCATACCTATATGGTTGAAACACAATACTCAAATTAGACCTTCATTAGCAATAAACAAATTAATTTAAGAAGATATCAGTTTTGTCTTACCCTTTCAGCTTGAGGTATGGTTTTTCTAACCACTTGCAGCTTCTGTCTTTTTGTGTGATAGACATTAGGTTTCCAAGCTTGAGTAGGAGCACTGGATGCAGCTGGAGCACCAAGAGCTGAACTTTGTGAGGGAGCAAGAGCAGGTTCTGGAGTTGGAGAAGGTTCTGGAGCTGGAGTAGACCTTTTCCTTTTTGCATTGGCTCTTCTCAAATTTCTATTCTGATTCTTCTTGAGGGATGACAATTGAGCACTCTTGACTCTTTCCTTGAACAAGTCAGAGTTGGGGTCTTTTGCTCTCTTCTTGGATCCAGATGTTGTTCCCAAACCTTCAGAAGTATTGGATGTGGAGGCTCCCTGAGCTTGAGATGTAGATTTCTTGTTCCTCTTCTTTCTTTGTGTTGTACTCTCCCCAAAATTCTTAGTTGTGCATGATCTCATGCTGTGTCCTTTCTTTTTGCACTTAGTGCAACTCATGTGCACTCCAGCCCTTGATGCCTTAAACAATACACCAACTGTTTGTTCTTGCTCAGCTTCATTTCTCCTCCTATTCTTTCTTGGCCTACCAGGTGGTTTGTGTACTATTGGAGGATGCAAGGGCTCTTTATCAACTGAGGGCCAGTCACTCATACCTGGCACAGGAAAGATCTTCCCTGCATATATCTTTTTGAATGTCTGAGAGTGGTAGTATTGACTTACATACAACTCTGCCTTGCCCTTGCACTTTATGATGCATGCAAGTGCATGCTTGCAAGGTATACCACTCAATTGCCAATCAAGGCATGTGCACTCCCTCTTCTCCAGGTTGACACAATACACATCAGCTCCCATTTCCACCTCAAACATTTTGTGCCCACAAGGATGTGCATTGCAGAATCTGGCATCCCTCTTGTTGTATACCACCATATCCCAAATTTGAGGACAGATGAGGCCTTGATGATTGTTTAGTTGCTCTCTTTTCTTGTGGAATCTGTACATCACCTTCATTCGTATGTACTCACACAATGAGATAATAGGTAGGTCCCTGCCTTTGTTGATCCAAGCATTGTAACATTCAGACAAACTATTTGTCTGAATGTTACTTTGGGCTCTACTTGTGAAGAAGGCCTTGCACCACTCCTTGGCAGGTCTCTTCCTAAGCCACATATAAGCATCTTTATCTAGTTGCCTCAGCTCTTCCATTTTCTTCTCAAACTTCTCAGCTGAATTTGCCTTGGCACATTCCCAAAACTTTGCTTTATATTAAGCACTCTTGAAGTCCTTGTACCAGTTCTCGTACATGTGCCTCATGTAGTAATGATGTTCAAGATTTGGATGTCAGTCCCTAAATAACTCAACCAAACCCTACACAACAATCACCAAAACAAATATTAGTAGGTATATGTATACTAGTAGTCAACTACATAATAGAAAACAATGGACAATTCACAAAATGAAGACTTACCTTCTGTTTGTCAGATATTATAACCCATGATCCTTAATAATTGTTGTTGAAATCATCAAATAAGGTTTCAAGAAACCACTTCCAACTTGCTTTGGTCTCAACCCCAATAATGGCAAATGCCAATGAAATCATTCCATCATTGGCATCCCATGCTACAATAGATAGGAGTTGGCCACCAAAATCACCCTTCAAATGGCATCCATCGATGTCAATGAAGAGTTTGCAACCATCAATGAAGCCCTTCTTATCTGGTCCAAACCTCAAGTATAGTCTCAAGAATCTTGGTATTCTTCTATCTTCATTAGGAATTGCATGGTGCTCCACACCAACCGTCTAATAAGAGTCTGGATTTGTACTCTTTATCACTTCAAGGTACTCATACAACTTGGCATATTGGACAGTAGTGTCTCTAGCAAGAGTATTTTTTACTCTTCTTAAGGCTCTGTACAATTTGTACTATGAGACATCAGCACCAATGTCTTTGAAAATGAACTTCTAGAAGTTCTTGATGTCTATGTTTGAGTTGTCTTTGATGAATGTAAAGTACCTGCAAACATTAAAACATATACATTAGACTTAATCAGTGCAACATAATTATTAAAATAATCTCAGTAAAACCAAACATCATAAACGGTAAATATTACCTCAAGGTAAGCCAATCTGAAGTGATATGTTCATTTGTGCACAATTTTCTCAAAAGTGTGATATGGATTGAATGTCTTCACTTCTAGATCAGTGGAGCCATGAACACATGAACACCAAATGTAGAATGGACAGTCAAGGTCTTTGCAAACTACCCCTATTTTCTTCGGTTCATTCTTGGTGACCATATATTCAAATCCTTTCTTTGCAGTTCAGTGTTTCATAACCCACCCTAAAAACCTTTGCATTCTTGAACCTACAATAAAATCCTAGGGTAACCTTTTTCAAGTCAGCAACCTCATCCCATACTTTCACATTGTGTGGTTGTTGTGATAAGTTGTTGTCCTCATCATGTAAGTCTATTCTCCTTCTTGTCCAATCATGTATGTATGGCATATTATCACCTATGTCACCATTTTCTTGCTCAAATGTATCATCTTCCTCATCACCATGACTGCCACATTTCTCATCACCATGATTGTCATCACCATGACTGCCACATTTCTCATCACCATGATTGTCATCCCCTTGCTTATCACCAAAACTGCCATCACTGCCATGATCACCAAAACTGCCATGATCTTTAACACCTTGACTGACATTTTCTTAATCCATTTCTTCATGCATATCTTTTTATCTAGCCCACTCAGGTACCTCACTCTCATTTAGCCCTCCAATTTCTCCATCTTTACCATCATTTTGAAACTGTGCAGCTTCATCTTCCCCATAATCTTCACCTTTTTCATTGTCTGCCTCCTCATCCACATCAACAACAAATGGTGTTTCCATATCTTTCATCCACTCTTCATTATCTTCTATTTCATCACCGGAAATAAGCCCTTCTACAACCCTCATTAAGGAATCAGTATATGCATCAAAGACATCATAACCTTGTTGCATGTCTTCCAATAGATCCCTAGTAATAAACATATAATTTAGTTTTTTGGCTCTTCTCTCATTAACAAAACTCTGCCATCCTTCTAAATCAAGTACCTCATACCCTTCTTGGAAATCAATTATCCTACTACTAGGGGTCATTTTAGACATAGGACTCATTGCATTCTCTAAGTACAGTGGAATAAGCTCAGTGTCACTATGGCATTCAAACATCTCAACCACATCCATATCTCTCTCCATATCAGTAATTGCCTTATAGAAGGAAAAATTAGGTCTTACCTAGTACACCTTACTAGTTGGTTCCCACCCAAAGTCAATAAGCAGTTTTAACATGCTAAACCACCCAAATCTATCAGTATCAATATTGCCTATCAATGTTACCTGACCACCCTCATGCCAATATGAAGGATCTTCAACAAACTTCCCTCCATGGTGCACCTAAAAAATCTTTGGCTTTGATTCTGATTTCCACAGGAAACAATTGTTAAATACTTTTTTCACTCTGTGATTGGGGTCACCCATTTTCCTACAATAAGCATTATAAAGACACCATTGTGTTAGTTGTGGACATTCAACAAATTTTTGAATCAAAGAAGCCCTAAATTTCGTTTCTGAAATCATAACAAGCCCTAATTTATGAATGAAATTGGAATTACTACTACAATGACTTCTTCAAAAGCCCTAGTTTCAGTTGTTGAATGAATTGTGGAAGAACTACTACATTACTTCAGGACTACACTTACAAAGCCCTAATTTATCAGTTACTTACCCAATCGGACGATGTTCAGCACCAATTGAACCACCTTTATCCTCCTTCACTCCAACTAAATGTATGAGTTTTGTGCCCTCGTTCTTCGTCTTATGTTGTACAGAGAGTAACAGTGCGAGAGAGAGAGAGAGGGAGAGAGAGAGAGAACGAGTGAGATAGGGAATGGGTGAGAGAAAGATCGTTGCTTCAACTTCAACACTTAACCAATTTTTAGTTTTGATTTAAACAAGGGTAATTTCATCCTTTCATACACAAATTTTTGTTCTAACAGAAAAAGGGTCAAAACCAACTATGAGGGTGTATTTGTTGACGAAAAAAGTATAGAGGGTGTATTTGCAAAACGCCCAAAGTATATAGGGGGGACCTGCAATTAACCTAATTTGTAATTCAAACAATACCTTTAATCTATGTCCTTTGAATGATATTTATTACATGTATAATGGCAAGAAATACCCTCAATGCGATATTTGAGAAGCCAGAGGCTTTGGGGCTGAAATGAGGCAAACTTCAAGAATAAAGTTCATCAGAAAAAGAAAAAAAAATACATGCAAAAAATCAAACCATTACTTTTTTAAAAAAAATAGAATGAAACTTATATTAGATAACCAAAGTAAGCCATATGGGTACGAGCAAAATGATAAACCAAGAATCCAAAAAATAAACAACTGATAACAAATAGCATACGATCCTTGTCCTACAGACGCATCCATCTATGGTACCTAACATCACTAATTGTTGTAGCTTGAGGGGATAAGCCTCATGTTGAACCTCATAAAGAGCAAACGGGTGAAGAAGTTGAACGTGAGTCCCGTGATGCTCAGGCCCTAGGATGAGGCCTAAGTAGCAAAGAATTGATGATTGGCACACGGAGCAGCCCCAATTGTAGCTGAGTTCGAAGTAACCAACCCCACGACTCAACCTGAAGTCAATCATACTTCAGGTAACCATGCCCCCCACGAACTCATTTCAACATGCGAACATGTTTATTCAAGTCTGCCAAGATTTCGCCATTTCCTCGAACACCTTCACCTTCACCTTCAAGTCTTTTCCTTTTGACCAAAGGTGTATATCCCCTTTCGAAACCCCCTTGATCTCGAGGCTCGGCCGGCTATCTGTACTGCTCCCCTGGGTAGTTCTCCTTGCCTCCCTACACCTCCCAGTCCTTCATCTTCTGCCACTTTGGCCCCGGGGCCATCTCGTCCCCAGGCGGGAGCACGAAAGTCTGTTGCATAGGCTCGCTCCTCCCCTGCATCTTAGTATCATACAAAATAACACAGATATCTTCCCCTTATCCCACCTTGGCTCTGGTGTTTCTTGTCTAGCTCTAGAAATCAGCACACGAAATCGTCTATCCCCTTACAAACCTACCCGGAGCCGCAGTACTCGGGAACATCATATAACTGCACCTAGATATTGAGCTCAAACAACTCAACCCTAGCTGCCCTATCACCTGGTTTCAGCAATTTTCATATCAGAGTGTGGTAGTTGAAGAACAAGAGGCCTCCTTCTAGCATCTTTTTCGTATCCCGTTCATGTAACAGCTTAAAGGTGAACCTTTGTTGCCCTTTCGGCTCTGAGTCATCCATCATCTCTTTCACCTTGAGGCCTCTAATCGGACGTCAGACCAACCGCATTTGATCTGTCATCATAGCGCAGTTGATGACTGATTCAGACAAGAAGCGCCCGACAATCTGTCATGTCCTCCTTCCCGAGACTTCCATACATCCCTCGAGGGGGACCTTCATTCCCTCATCCTCCTCTTCGAGTCCCATTGCTCGGACTCCTTTCTCCAGCATCCTACCCATTGCCGACAGATCTTCCCTTTGTCCGGTCCCTGAGCCGCTGGATTGGCCATGCTTCTCCTTCCCTCGATCCTTCGTATAGCGCTGCTCCATAGCCGACAATCGGTGCATCAAGCCTCTTTTGTCAAGGCTGGGGACATCCAGGGGGAATCGAATGGGGCACCTGGGCGACGGGCTGGCCAGGAATCAGAGCCCCTTTCACCGCTTGCGGTTGTCGAGCAATTGTCGATCCCGGTCTTCCAATTGAGTCACTGCCGATGGCCAACTGCCGTCTAGTCACTTTGCTACCTAGCCCGCCTGATTAGCCACCTCCCGCCCCTTGCCAACCATTGGTTTATGACATGTCGATTTGCTGCTTGCCGAGATGGCGTCGTCACTTGCCTTGGGAGTATCCATAACCCTAAATCTGATAAATGGGAAAGTTCGAGCGAGGGAGGTGGGAGAGAGAGAGCCTTCAATGCCTTTTATTTTAACCAAACCATTACTTAAATTTATCCCAGTAATTAGCATTTATGTCTTCTCGGCAGAAAATATTAGAATTTATATGTATAATATAAAAACTATGGTGTATGATAAAGGTTTCCTAAGATAGTGTCCATTTCTCATTTTGGTTAGTTACTTAATTATGCATTAATTACCAACAATATCTCCAATATTCCATAAATTTGGATTTAGACAAATCCAAATTATGAATTTTAAACAAATCCAAGTTCCCAAACATTATATTTGTATTTGTGATGGAGAAACAATTTGATTAGTGCTTGAGATTTAAAATGACACTTTTTCTATGGTGTTACTACTATAATATTTTACTTCAAGAGCTAATTCCAAATTCCCAATATATTCTAGAACTTTTTCCCCTTTTTATTTCATTGAAAAACATGAACAAAGATTCACACAACCAACAAAGCCTAAATAACAATAAGAATTCCATACCATTAGGGTTCCCTTGTTCGTAGAAACTTCAGAAAAGAGAAACTGCTTCCGAAGCCAGTACTCCTCCAGTACATTTGTAACTCTTTCCATCTGGAACTCCTCCACTATCAAAATAAAGAAAGTTAGATTCAACACCTTCACTTCATATGCATGATCCATGAATACTATAGCATCCATCTTTATATAGTTAATTATAAGTTGAAGAAGTTAAAGAAATGACTAGTTTGGTATTGTTTTGCTAAACATATCAGTAGTGTTTGGGTTAGGATTTTTGGCTTGGGAATGGATTTGGTATTAGACTTAAATCTGTCTTAGCAAAGGAAAGTAGGTTAAATCTGTGCCCTCTTCAATTATTTTAGCAGCCAATTTTAAGCTTCTTTCAGAAAAACAAAAGGGAAGAAAAGCGGATACATATGTTGTTAAGAAAAATATGGAATATAAGGCATATGCATGACAGACATCTTGTTAGCACAAAATAAGGATAAGAAAAACCATTGGTGAAAGGAACAGATAATAATTACTCCATCCGTCCCAAAATAAGTGTCCTCCTTTATATTTTGAGAAAAATTAAGTAGAAGTTAGTGTGGTATGTTTACTATTGTATTCTCGTTATCATGTGTTGAGAGATCCTAACTAACTTTTTATAAGGATAACTAACTTACTAGAAAAGGAAATAGGACACTTATTTTGAGACAAAAGTGCAAGTGAAACAAGACACTTGTTTTGGGACGGAATGAGTAATTGATAAAAAATGGCATGCAACATTCAGTTCAGAAATAAACCAAATGAATGGTTCAGAGCTACCCAAATGCAGAGACAATATTGATCCACACCCTCCAAATTTATCATTAGCGCATCCATAATATACTTCTTTCAGACCTAAGGGACAAGAATATGCATCAATCAAACAGAAAAAATGAAAAAATTTACTTGGTAGTTTAATTGAAAGAACATACCAAGAATAGATAAAGCTGATGCACACATTATACATGGTTCACATGTGACATAAAGGGTGCACTCTGAAAATCTGTTAGCAACATCGAATTCTGAAAGTCCACTTTTCTGCCATTGCTCAAGAAGAAAATCTATAGCTTCCATCTCCGCATGTCTCGTGGCCTATATCCATATAACAGCATTTAACAAGTATCATCTAACAAAATTAAAACTACAAAAGCTTAACTAGAAACACGACATATATTCTTTAATGTTTGTGAAAAGCCAACGCCTGGAGAGGAGTACAGTTGATAAAAGATTACATAAAATCACCATGTGAAATGTTTTCTATAGCACCTTGCTAATTGTGAACTGCATATACTTATATTTGATGCAACTTCATATTTTGTCCACAGTCAAATGGTATGATAATACATACTTAGATGTTTATATCATACAATGACAATCTAAATGGTCACTCGAGCAATTCTTTCTTTGTATATTAGAGTGCTTACCTTATCTCATGAATACAAGCTATTTATTGGTTCTCTCTTCCCCTCTTAACCAACATTTTTCTAGTGGCAGGGCAGGGCCTCTCAACTCAGGAGAGGACCTGAGTTCGAATTCCGAACAGTCCACCCTATAAAACCAGCAACCAGTTAGATTTTTCCAGGCATTAACGTGACATGGAGTGGCCAGTTGCCTTACTCGTCTCCAGGTAGCTTTGGTACCTCTCTTGATCCAAAAAAAAATGATAAAAAGAACTACAGTACATCTTTCCACATGAACAATGTAGCTAATAATCAACTAGTACAGCCTACAATTTTAAATTCTAGTGTTAGTAACAAGTAGAAACTTGTACATTTATTTATGCTATCAAGTGCATTAATACATCAAAGCCTAGTTAGAAAAAACATAAACTTGAAGTGAAGGACCATAACTTAACTCTTTTGTAACGAAGTGGATCAGTTACCAATAATATATACAAAATAAGGTGCGCATACACAAACTAAGACAACAAAATGAAGTGAAGGGAACTAATAAGGATGAGTTCTGATGACTTTACATTACGGGTCTCATTTGTTTGATTTCTTCCGGAGGCAATGACTTTCCCATCCTCAACAATCAAACAGCTGAACAGACATGTATATTTTGAATGAGGAAAACTGAAACCAAATTAATATATCCTCTAAGTTAAAGCAAAAGAAGTAGTGCTTCAGAAAAATATAGATATATTCTAAACTGGCATGCATTACAGCATATTAACAAACCTTTTTCCTGGCTGCTTAGGATCTACGTTCAGTTCAAAATAAAAGCTATTAAGGTTAAATGTGGAGTTGCTTGAGTAAAAAGATACATATACCCACAACATGAGATTTCAAACGACAACTCTTATCATATCATTTGAAATTCAATGATTTCCCAAACATTATATTTGTATATGAAATGAATTTCAAATCAAAGCCATGTTGCACCATTTCAATTGAAATATTGGATTTGAACCAAATCAAGTGTTTAGATAACCTTAGAATTTGGATTTGACTCAAATTCAATAGCATTCAAAACATGCTTACAACATGAAATTTCAAATGACAACTCTTACATTGTTATTTGAAATTCTATGATTTTCCAGACATTGTATTTGTATTTGAACTACAACATCCCAAATTTCAAATGATGAATTTCAAATCAAATCCAAGTTCCCCAACCTAAATAGTTTGAAGAGAAAAAGCATATTTCTCATAGTTTATGGTTGAATTTATCCTAGAGATTGAAGGCTCCGTTTGGATTGCTTGGGAATGGGAATCAACAATCGGAACATTCCTTCCATTCTCATTCTCATGTTTAATTAACTAAAGGGATGAAATATTTTTAATCCATTTCGATTGTTGATTCTCATTTCCATGCAATCCAAACATAGCAGAAGAAAATTAAGAATCGAAAACCGGAATGTAAACTCCAATTCAACAGTACTGTAAAAAAAAACTAGCAAGATAGGAGCTAACAGGAGTAGTCAAGTCAACAAGTAATTTACCCAACAGGCACTTCAAGGCTGTCCAGGGCAAGTTTCCCCTACAAAAGAAAGCAGAAATCAGTGGGAGAAAAGTTAGCTAAATTCCAAACAACAAAATTATGTCAGACCATAGGTACAACCTACATATGGAGGTCAAGATGAGAAGATACTAGTGGTGAATATCTGACACTAGAATACTGACAGTTACCTCTCATCTTACATTTAGAATGAGCTCCTCCCTATAATTAGCAAGATCTAGAATATTGGATGAATATGCAACATATGGGTTCATTAATCCTAGAAGACTAGGTGGCCTTAACCGCCCAGTAAATAACGTGATTCACAAGTGATAACTTGGTCTTGGCACACACCTAACTTTAAATTCAAAGTATATATATATACGGCTACGGAATGGCTACGTAGAAGTTCCAAATGCTTAGGAAGTGTATAGTAACAGGTAAGATAAAAATAACAGAAGATCTTAACATATCATGGTTCTATAACAATTTCTTCTTTTCCCACATTATGAAATTTTCAATTTTAGCAAAAATATGTCAATCCCAAAAAAGAAGAATACTTTGAACATAACTATATAAAGCTTCAAAACATAAACCTCAGACAATTTCTTATTCCATGGTTTTAAGAAAAAACGCTCACACACTCAGAAGTGCATATGTACTCAAAGTGACATGTTTAGCTAATCAACCCATTTTGTTGGATACCTTACACATCTACTTCTCATATTATTCAATTAGTTAGTCTATATGTCGTAATTCTCCATATAGTAAAAACATAGAAGATGCCTAACAAACAGACATATTGCCATCAATGCTACGAACAGATTCCTGCAAAGAGGTCCAAGAACTCATCTAAAATGCAATTTTCTTGGTTCATGAAAATATTGATGCTACATGTTGTACTGCAAGCTCCATAAAGGAAAGGGTGTCAGGAGAGAAAACTTCCTGAGATGCCATCTAAAGTGAGAAAAAAACTGGAAAGGGTAAAGATTCGGAATAACAGGATGACATTTCCAAAACATGTGAGGATGCATTGAGCCAACTATTACAAAAATATTTTGATTCTACAACATTATTCATCAAAGTATGCCTTTAGTTGCTCATTATGAGCAATTTACTGGATACTGTAAATTTAACAATGATGAGAATGGAATTATACGAATAAGTAAAACAAAATAATACAAACATCTAGTAGCTTCAAAACTGGGTATAACATGAAATGCTTGAACTATAATAACATGACTTCATATGCATAAGCATATACCAAAACAAGTCATCTAAATTTGAACGCACTATAGCAACTAGTTTTATACGACAGAAACGTAAGTTGATTTTGTTGAACCTGGGCGAGCTTCACAGTATTAAAGCAAAATTCCTAAGAAGCCAGAAATCTACCAAATGATTACTGAGAGATTGTAGGAGAAGGTAAGGAAATTTAGTCATTTATCAGTAAAAGCATGAGTACTCAACAAAACCAAAATACAATAATTTGGCTTTACCATTGAATTAGGGAATACTGAAGACCAATCCGCATTATGCAACTCAAAACATGATACTGAGTACAGTTCACTTTTCCTTTGAATTTTCAACAACCAAATAGAGGTTAAGACTAAAACACACTCAAGTACTCAACTGACTTAGGAGCACCAATGCATGCACATTAACTCAGTTTGGCTTTTAAATTTTCAATTCAATTAGGCTGATACACATTTTAATATCCAAATTTTAGTCTCCTATGAACCAACCTGACTAGAATTAAACTCAGACCAAAGCACATACATAGAGAACTACCTTCAATATTGAATTTTCCACACTGCCAGATGAAGCAAACTAAAATAGATAACCAGTTGAACTCCAATGATAATTGTGCAAGTCCATATAAAATTGATCCGAAAGAAACACAAACCAAAAAAAATTAAAAATTATTAACTCCAAATACCAGTTCAAAGCCACGTTGCTTTCTAGTTTGATAATGGATTGGGAAAGAAAATCAACAATACTACATAACATAATGAATACCAAATATTGTCCAAAATTCAGTTTCACTCAGTGTCTCGAACTATCATACATATTGGCAAACAGGTGGTGAGCGACCTAATAATGGAATGGGACAGGCTCGTATAGCAACCAAAAAGCCATTGTAAACCATTAAAAAATAATCAATCAACACAAAGATCATAGAAAAGAGGATGGCCAATGTAAAAAACAGTACTCAATGCATTACACCAATCCACTTGGGTGTTTGGTTACTGATAAAACATAGTATAAGACTTGAATCCAAGTATCCAACTAGCTACTGCTAGCTACAATGATAGAGACGCATTTGGTAAATAATATAACAAGAGGTTATTACATATGATCATCCCTAACTACTACCCACAAAGACATAACTACTCACATTTATTTTCATAGACACTTAACTCAATTTTCTATTAAGAGACAATGACCATTTTGGTACTCAAACTAAAAATTAGTCCAATTACATACTTGATTAAAAGTTTTAAGATCGAAATATCAAATTAGAACTCGATAAGGATCCATAATGCTAATATGACATTAAAAAAGTTTCCAAAGTTTAATGTGAATTTATTATTAAAATCTTCATCTTCTTAAATTCCTTACAAACTCATTATAATATCATCAATCGTATTCGACACTCTTTATCTATAAAAATTATTAAATTATTACAATAGTTTAATGTTTACACAAAGACATAATTATCTCAATAGGAAACAAAAATGTAAACAGGGCTTTTAAAATTGTCCAGGATGTAACAAGGGCTCCAGTTCATCTGTCATGTGGTATGTGGTGAGGGCTTAGAATTAGAAAACAAGAAGTCATTACAAAATGATGCAGTAGATCAATCATTGCAAAGGGTCAATATAATTTGCAGTGATTATGAACAGTGAAAATGTTGTACTAGAGAAGGAGAAGAAGAAGGGTCAGAATTTCTATCTTGACACTGGAGTG
>JAYMTI010000106.1:0-15155 GCA_036897505.1 Pelargonium transvaalense | reverse complement strand
TATATATATATAGAGAGAGAGAGAGAGAGAGTTTATTGAGTCTCAGTCACTAATTCTATGATTGAGATTCTTTCTATTTCTTTTATATAACAATTTTTTTAAATTACAATTCAAATTTAATAACATGACTCTAAATGCATAGTCATCTAAAACTCGATTTGTGTATAAACGGAATCAAGTTACCCAAAATGGACTTACAAGAGAAACTCACACGCTTTGTACTAAATCATCAAATCCTAATTTGAAATTTGCAGTCGTATGCACCTTTTGTAGTTTGGGTGTGATTTAAGTTTTTGAAACAGAATCAACTTGAAATTTGAATTGTCAGTTTATGTTAAAAAGTGAATTTTGGGTAGAGCTGACATTTTGGACTCGAACACCGCGGCTACCCGACCCTACTAACTTTCAGCTCAAATAAGTGTATTTTATGCATAATGCCCAAAATTCGACTCTAACTCGAACAATCCAAATTACTTAAAAGTTAGATTAGGGTTCAACAACCCGATTTTTCTAGAATGATGGGTTTAGATTCGTGTGGGTTTTAAGTTTTGGATTGCAAATTAGAGTTTTTAAAGTGTATGAATATGTGCGTTCCAGTACAACCCAAATGTAGATTGAATTTGTTGTATATTGGAGTGGAGTGGAGTGTAGATGGTGAACTCCATGTGAAGAACAATAAAGCAAGAAAAAGGGGTAGAGTTGGGGGTTCAGGGAAGAGATAGATAGATAGAAGCATGAAGAGGTTGGTTCGTGGTAGAGAGATAAAATAAAAGTGGAAAGTCTTTTATTTATTTCTTATTGTTTTGTTAGACACAACAAAAAAGACAACATCACAAAACACATGCTTGGTCTCGTTATTTTTCTAATCCACACTAAACTTACTGCTCTCTTTTCTCAGTTGCATTCACATTTTGCAGTAGTAGATTTGCAGATAAGAATCGCATACCTCTTCTTCTTCTTCCTCCGTCTCTCTCGCCTCGGCACTGACCAGATCTCGTTTCCATTCAGGTATGGACCCCAACTGCATTTACATTTCAGGCTTTGTTTTCTCTTCTCCAACCAAAAAATGGAGTTAAATATTATTTTTGTTCATTTTCTTTTGAATAATGCCTCTTGATCTTCTCCTCCTCTTCCCCTCAGTTCCGACAGATTTGTACTGATTTTTATTTTGTTTTATATTTTTTCCCTAAAATTTAATATAGTTGCTTTTGCTGTTCTAGCATTACTTACTTTATCATCTGTCGGTGCGACTTTACTCTTTTTCTTTCTTTAGATTCTGTTCTGAGTGACACACAATCGTGAGGTACAACATAGATTTCATCTTCCCCAGATCTAACCTACATTTCCTATTTTAGTACTCTCTCTCTCCATTGATTTGTGCTCCAATTTGAAATTTACTACTCCTTAAGTTTGATTTGATTTGATTTGATTCTACGCTCGCTCACTTCTTCTCCGTCCTGTTCTAGTTCAATTTCCGCTCAAATTGAGGTATATTTGTTTTAGTGTGGGGTTCAGATTTTGCTATCTACAAAACAACAATATCTGTTTGTTTTAGGGATTATCAGATCCTTATCAAGTGTTTGTGTTCTCATTTTTCTTAATCTCAAGCAATGTAGTGCTAGTGTGACTCCACAATTTGCAGTTCATTTCATTTTCATCTCTAATCAAATATTTATTTCCTCAATACTGGTATTTCGGGTTTGTTTGCTTTCTAATTTAATCATTATATTTAAAACTCAATTCGATGTGCATTTTTTTTTGCTCATAGCCAATTCAATATTTATTAGCATACGCGTTTGTGTCAGTAGATTATATTTGAAACATTGCCCATTTATATATCATCTCAGATTGTGCTTCTGTTTCATTTTCCAGGTTCCCCGATAAAGCTAGCTGGTTGATATGGAGGGTGGAATAGATGCTTGTGCGCCTCTTGAGTATGTTGTATTTCAGATTTCCCCTGGGCAGAACAGGTTACTTATTTTACTAAATTCATCTACTCTAATCACCACACACTTCTTTTCATTGGTATCGCACTAATTTCATCTATATCATCTACAATTTTGCCTTCTATTTTGATTTCTAACAAAAGTTATCCAATATGATACCAGCTAAACACTGTTTAATTGTGGATTTCAATTTGAATTATAAGTTTTAACTTGCAAGTACATTAGCTGCGGATTTTATTAAGCCTAAATCTTACTGAAAACTTCCCTTAAGTAGCGATTGTGTGTCGGCAACATGATACTTGTGTCCATCTGTGTCTGATTCTTTGTTACTTTCCTCAACTTTGATCATAAACCATTATTGCAGTCCATATTTTGCAGTGTGTGCGCGCACGCACAACTGGTGGTCAGTTTGTCTATTTCAATTTATGATGTCTCATGTAGCATTTCTATCTATTTTCTTTTACAGTGTATATGTTGATCTCAAGTAAACTTTGTTTCAACATTTTATGGTTGTGTAGGTATGAAGCATCTATTTACTGGGATAATAAAATAGAAAAACTTGCAACTGGGTGTCTGGAACAACTGGTGCTACATTTACCGAAAGTAAACAACTTATGCATGAAAGGATCCGATGCTAACTTTTTACTCCAACTGCCGGAGAATCTGAATAGTGCACCATGGTTCACCAAATCAACTCTAAACAGGTTCTGGTCATAAAGTGCTTCTTTTGTCGTGCCCGTATATTTTGTTTACCATGGACAGGGCAAGATACAGACACCTAACTCACACTGCAATTCTTTCCTTTCTCAGGTTCCTAAATATTGTTGGTTCATCTGATCTGATAAATATCACGAGTGCTATAAAAAACGAAATGTGCCAATTGGAGGAGACCAAAAAGTTCCATCTTTCATTATATACCCAGGTAATATCTTGTGTCCTGTATAATTGGAATTCAAATGTATGCGGAAGCTCTTTTCTGATATAAAAAAATATATGCGGCAGCTGATCAGTATGTACATTCTTTTTTCAGGGCTGTCAGGATGATTCTGGAAGCCAGGAAACAGGTATTTTTTTTTAAAGTTTTGCTTTCGAAGATAATTTTGATTTATGAAATGCATTTTTCAATTTATGAAGTCTTGTATGGCGTTCATGTCTGCATATCTTGCATAATAATTACGGCGTTCCTTTCATTAAAGATACATTTCGATATTTCATGCCGCATAGACACGGGTATGAGATACACAGTACAACACAGATATGGGCGACACAGTTTTTATATAATTATAGCCCATGGTACGCTAAGAATACATTCAATAATAAAAAATGGTAGTTTATATTTGCTATTAGTGCATATAAGTTTCATCAAGTCATGCTCGTCAATGTGTTTTAGAGTGTTGAACACGTTCAATTAGTTTATTTTTAGAAAAAAGGGGGATACATAAGGTGTTGGACACGGGTACACTGAGAGATGAGAGTGTCCGTGCATCATAGTCGATATAGCGCCGCGTTGTTATTGGGGTTGGACGTGGCAGTTGAAGGTAAAACACGATAACCATAGAAAATAGGGACATCACCTTGATTGTTATGAGGATTACCTGTAGAATGATTCATCATGGGTAAATACAAATTATACAATACAAAACACTATTGTTTGTATTGTAACACATACTTATTGATACTTCGGTAGTTAGTTCGAAGATTTAGAAAAAGGAAGGATCATTGCCTTTTGCCATAGTTAAAGGATTGATAGTGTTCTTAGATAATTTGGTTTCAAGGAAATAAAGAACGGCCCAGTGCACAAAGCTCCTATCATTGTGGGGTACGCAGCCTAACCCCTGCTTTTGCAGGAAGGCTGTTTCCCCTGCGCAAACTGGTAGCCTCAAAGGTCACAAGGCAACAACCTTACTGTTGTGCTAAAGCTCACTCTCAGAACCAGGCAAGGAATATTGTATTTAAATGAATATTGCTGTAAAATTCAATCTGCTACAGGAGAAGTGAATTCATTTTTAATGCTTTAGGTGGCATATAAAATAACCTTGAATAGAGTATTAAACTGCATGACTTTCCAATAGGTACCTCAGAATGTATGTCATGCTTCTTGTGCATCATTGAAGAAAAGTAATCATATAGATGAATTTACTGCGCTTTTGTTATATGCTATTGGGTGACCTTGGTGCTCTGTACTAATATCAGGTTTTCAATAAATGTGCTACACTCTATACTCCCCAGTTTTCATATATTAAAGCCTATCTTAATGATAATAAATTAATGAATCTTAAAATGGGATTTTGTGGTGTTTTAGTCTTACTCTTTCTATATCTTGCTTTGTTGCATTGCACCTGAAATATCTTCCAGATTTGAACAAATCTTGATGCTTGTAGGTCCTCCTTTTGCAGATGGCTCTGACTTGATTAATGTGGCAGCAACTTTCAAAGTAATTGGTCTCACTGCAATTTTCTTCGAGTTCATCGTCATTCTTGAAGTTCTGTTTTGCAATTTCGATAATTTTTAATTTTCTTTTTCATTTATTCAACTGATACCAATTGTATATTGACAGCCGGAAGTTAAGATTGCATCATCAGATGCTTCAAAGTATGTTTGCTTTTACTTTTGTTTTCAATTAGAAGTTTATTTTTGCCACATTTGAGTTAAGCCTTTATTTTGCCAGGAATGAACTGTTACGAGCTATGGATTTGAGACTTACAGCATTAAGAAAGGAGTTAGCTTCAGCTCTCAACAAGGCAATGGATGCCACCTGCTCCTTGAAAGAAATCACTGACTTATTGGAGTTTTCTCAACTTTTTAAAGCAACAGAATTAGAGTAAGTTGCTCGTGAAAATAAACAATGTAGGAGTCTTTTAGTTTCCCAGCTGCTTTGAAGAATTTGAAACTGATTTGCTTTTATTTCCTTCTCAATATTTCAACAAAGCTATTGAGACACTTTTACGGAAGCATACTGATTACAAGTTTGGTTCTTGCTTTGTGGCCTGCAGGAATTGTTTGGAAAAGATTTTGGAATTGAACCAAGATAGTTTTGTGCCCGACTCCCTAACGGATGAAAACACCTCAGGCAAAAGTGATTCAAAGAATGTCAAACTGAGTAAGGCTGGTGAAAAAGCTCAGATATCTAAATCAGTACATTCAGTTACTGCTGTGAAGTATGGTGTTTCACCTGCAAAAGCTGCTGAGTTTGAAAGACAGAGCTCAACAGAAAGTGAGGGATCTTCTGACTTGAGTGACGAGGATAAAAAATATGCAGAAAGAAGTCGAACTCTCATAAGATCTGCATCACCTAGGAGGTCTGCATCTCCAATGCGGAGAGTTCGAATAGGGAGAACTGGATCGCGTAGGGCCACTGCACTAACCATTAAGAGCCTCAGTGTTTTTCCTGCTAGAGAAAGAATATCTCATGAAGACAGTAGCGAAGAGGAAGGGGTATCTGAACAACCTAGTAACAAAACTGACAATGCACGAAGAATGTCTGTTCAAGATGCTATTAACCTTTTTGAAAGGAAGCAGAGGGACCATACTACAGATTCTCAAAAGGGGTCATCAACAAACATCTCTATCTCTGCAAATAAATCTGTATTGAGAAGATGGAGTTCTGGTATGGGGGAATCTTCCATCCAAGGTGAAAATGAGGTAGTTTCTGAAGATGCTGTTCCTGTGAGTTCAAATGATGGAGAGTGTCTGAAAAGTGAAATCCGAGTCTGATTTTATATCTAAAGGCCATGGTTCTGTTGGGGATGCTGAAGATGTAAAATCAGAAACATTGGAGACACATGCATCTGACTTAGATGATCAAGCGGAAACAAAAATTAGCCAACGAGAGGATATTGGTGAAAAGTTAACAGCATCCTCCGATTGGAATCGACAGAAAGAAGCAGAGCTGAACCAAATGCTGATGAAGATGATGGAAACTAAACCTGTCAGATATAAGAAACCTCAAAATAGTGGGAACCAGAATCGTCCTTCTGAACAGAGAGGTGGCTTTTATGATCACTACAAGGAGAAAAGGGATGAGAAACTACGAGGAGAGACTGCTGGAAAGAGAGCAGAAAAGGAAGCACAATTCAAAGCAATGCAGCAAATTCTCGATAAAAGAAAAGCTGAAATTGCCTCTGCTAATGTGAGTGATAGTAAAAAACATCCAATTCGTAAGCCCCAAAAACCGCTTACAAGTTTATCTCAGTCTGCAAATCCCAAAAAGGAAACCCAAAAGCCTACTGTTACAAAGAAGGTTTCTTCTCGAGCACCATCCCTGCCTGCTACACGCAAGTCGTGGCCATCAACACCATCGCCAAGAAACACAGGGACATCACCAGCTAAAACCCCTGATGGGGGTTCTTCTGCTGGCACTGTGCCAGCACGCCGGAAGCCACAGGCAACATCATCAAATCCTCGAGCAAGCCCTAAGGTGGAAAGACCTATGCAGCGACAAAGAAATGTGAAGGAGCCCCTGCCAAGTGGTGGCAGAAGCATGAAGACTACTAATGAGAAGAAGCGGGAACCAGTGGCGAAAGCTGGGAAGCCAACAAAAACTAAAGTTGTGAAACCATCTGGAGATAGTTCTGGTATAGCACCAGCAAAGCCTAGTTTGTATAACAAGGTAACCAAGAAAAGCAGTGTAGTACCACTGGAATCAAAACCTTTTCTCCGCAAGGGCTCTGGAACTGGCCCTGGTGTTGGTCCCATAGTTGACAAGACAAAAAGTTCTTCTCAGCTGTCCGATGAATCTCTTAGAAAAAGTGGTAATATGGTTGAAGCTCGAGAGAATGAGGTTCTTGTTGATGATTCTATCCCAGTCACTCCAAATAAAGAGGTAAGTATGGAGTCACAGGACTGTTGTGATGCTGCTCTAGAATCAGAAATCCCTGTAAACGATAGCCATGAGGATTCTAATGTGGCAGAGATTATTGATGAGGTTTTTGTTGATAGTGCTGA
Organism: Pelargonium transvaalense; assembly: GCA_036897505.1. Classification (NCBI taxonomy): domain Eukaryota; kingdom Viridiplantae; phylum Streptophyta; class Magnoliopsida; order Geraniales; family Geraniaceae; genus Pelargonium; species Pelargonium transvaalense. The sequence continues at coordinate 8,265 of JAYMTI010000106.1, read as the reverse complement.
TGGCTTCAAAGATGTGGCAGAGTCTTCGCCAAATGGTCAAGCTGAAGAAGAATCAATGATCTCTCCCATGGCCTGGGTGGAAATTGAAGAGCATAACGAGCTGCCTAGTCCACGTGATGTCAGCACTTCCGAATTCATAGCCCCAGCTAATGTTGCACCATCAAGTCCACGCGTACGTCATTCTCTATCACAGATGCTGCAAGAAGAAAGTAGCGAACCTGATATTATTGAGTGGGGAAATGCTGAAAATCCTCCTGCCTTGATCTACCAAAAAGATGCACCCAAAGGATTTAAGCGGTTATTGAAGTTTGCTCGCAAGGGAGATGCAAACGGAAGTGGTTGGTCTAGTCCGTCTGTCTTCTCTGAAGGAGAGGATGATGCAGAGGAAGCTAAAGCTGTTAGCAAGAGAAATGGTGAAAATCTATTAAGAAAAGCAGCTCTTCATGCTGCAAAGAACCAAGGCCCCCCAAAGGCATCCCAATGTGAAGACTTCGAAAGAAATTCAGATTCTCATGAGATAATCCGTGGTACGTTTGCTTCTTGCCTCGCTATATCTTGTGAGCTTCGGTTTGTCACATTTTCACCTTACCTTGCATAGTCCTTAATATTGTGTATTTTATGCATGCAGCTCAACCAAATATTGGTAGATACAGTTCTAATAAGTTGCATGACAGTGTCCCTGCTACTAAAGGTTGGTATTGGTTTCCAGTGCCCAACTTCGTGTCCTTTTGAGTACGCTACTAATTTCTCTTCCAACTAACAATAGATTTCAATATTTTATGTACTGTGTCGTGTTGCAGCAACAAGGTCATTCTTCTCCCTGTCAGCATTTAGAGGCAGCAAACCAAACGAGGCAAAGCTTCGCTGAAATGGCAAAGGTGAATATCAAGTGTCCCATCACTAAAACACACATTCTCTCCATCAGCAAAATTCGGGGTTAAGGCAAATATTTAATCTTACACCATAATCTGATATTTGGCTGTTTGAGCCATCCTGTGCTTTTTGCTTGTGTAGGGGAGGGGATTGCGGGTCTATTATGTATATTAAACATGTGTAGGATTTGAATGTTGCAGATGGAACATCAAAATTGTTTCTTATTAACTATGTTTAGAAAAGTCGGACATCCATGAATTCATTATTTGCTCAGTCAATTATTAATACAAATGAGCTTTAGATGCAAATTTAAGTATTTTGACTGGAATTGTGGGCCCAAAACGGAAACATCACTTGTAAAATTGGTGCTTAGTTTTCCCTGGCTGACGGATAAACTACAACTTTTGTATATAGATCCACTTTTGGCCCTTCAAACTTTTTGTAACTTAGAGTAGTTTTTTAACTTTCAAATACAAAACTTAAAATGGTCATCGACATTGCTTGCTGATCTTACTAGTAATTTAAACTATATTAGATAATTATTTTTATGTAATTAACCCATTTAATACAACTGATAGCAAATAATTACTTAAAATTACATGCATGACCATTTTAGGTCAATATCTAAAAGTTAGAGATCATTCTAGGTATATAAAAAGTTCAGGAATCATAGGTCCATATTGAAAAGTTCAACCAAACTGGGTTCATTTGAGATCTTAATCCATGAATTAAAAGGTAATATGACACATAAGCTGTTAAAGTTCAAAGCTAAAATGCTTGCAGATGACCTAGAACATGGGCATATGGTTTACTGTCACACATAAGACCCCTAAAAAGTAAAAACCCATGAAATATTCACTAAGGCAACACCTTCTAATTTAACAGCAGATGTGGGTTCTTTTCACTATAGGGGCATAATAAAAGAAGTCATATTTGCAATGGTTCTCCTATGAGTCTTGAGGAACTGCAGGTGTGGGATTAGCATATCAGCATGAGACCCAAAGTACTGTGAAAATATCGCACAAAGTCTATCTATGTTGTCCACAACAGTAGGGTCGTTCAAAGACCATTGAATGGACGAAAGCTTCACTACCTCGTTTCCAATGACAATGTGAGTAGGATAATAGAGCTTTTCCAGGATCTGCCAACACACACACACACACACGTGAAAAACAATCTTATTAAGAATTAACGAGAAATAAATTGCAAAGTAACAAGATGTTTCACCAAGTTATAAAATTAAGTCACAGGTCATGCTTTTTGAAGCCATTTTGTTAAATGGGAGGATTCATAATAATCAGTGAAATGAACATTTAAGGAGGTACATTAGCCAAATTTATTTTTCTCGTGTAAATGAATGCTTGTGACCAAAAGTAAAAGAAAAACGACACTTGTGCCACACAAAACTTTACCTTCATAGACGCTTTGCAATGGTCCATAGCAGATTGTAGTTTCCCCATCGAACAACATGCTTGTGCAATGATATCTTCTGCCTGAAAACATGACATTATATAAAATCATGCACAGACGTTAGTTCCAGATTTTGTCAAACAAAACATAATTAAGCTACAGTAATGCTAAGTTAAATGAACTGCATCAGAGCTACTGCAAAATAGTCCTCGTCTATTCTTACCGCCTAGCTATTTCAAAAGAAATTTTTACGTTCAAGTGATATAAGCACAGATCAGATTTCCCATCAAAATAGAAAACTACAGAGAAAAATATTAGATTGAAATAAAACGAATATGGAAATAGTAGCATAAAAATGCAGATTTGAAAGGTAGAGGTCGCTGGAACTCACTTCTGCAATGCGCTTATTAAATCCATGGAGCGTTGATCTAAGGACACTAAGGGATTCCAAAGCATCCGAAAGTTCGGAACTTGAGATTTCTTTAGAAACTACTGTTTCCTTCAACCTAGCAAAGAGTGAACAGAATAGACAACAAATGAAATAAGTAAAAATCTAACCGCGTGCATGTTTCTATGTTTTGAATGGAATTACTTTTTAAGATATATACATAAAAAGATATGTGAATAGGTTAGGAGGCAACAAAACTGATCATGTGCACAACCAGGACTGTGGTCTAGTAGAAGGTAGTTACTGGGACAACTGGAACGCTTCCCTAGATCACATCAAAATGTTTTAAAATCTGGATAATCAAAAGTAGACATTTACCACCTGCTCATGGGTCAACTACTCAACTGTCCAAACCATTGGGCTGATTGTTACATCATTTTGTATCACAAGTGAAAGCTCATGACTGATGAATAAAAACATGAATTATCCTAGTGGTTAGCCTGTCCCTTCCCACATTAGTGCCTGTGGATCAGTTTTTGCCCAACGCTCTTTACATTTTCAAATGTTAATATATCTAGCAGATTCGGTAACTTCAGCCGTGGCTTGTACTGAGTTGTTGAAAGTACCTTCTGAAAGAAATCCAAGCTTTATCCACTGCTGCAGATGAAGATTTCAGATCACGGTAAGAACCACATGTCAAGCAATATCCAGGATCAAGTTTACTGATGCCAGAAATATTTGGCATGTCTACCTGTAAAAACTCAAGCAATTAAATGATGTAAAGGAACATGATGGATATATCAGCCTAGGGAAAGTTCCAGATTAATCCGCATCAATATTTTCTCAACTACAAGAAGAAAGTTGTAGATGGTTAAGCCTGAATTATGAAGATTTGGATTAGATGTCTAGTGCCTCAAGCAAAATGAGAGTAATGCATCCCTTATATATCTATGGTGTAAAACTACAATACCATAAAATATGGAGCATTTTATGTCCATTCCTGATTCAAATTATAGATAGCACAACATACCTGTAAATGAGGCTCCAAGCTGCTTCTCTTGGAAAATCTACACTGAATATTTTTTTGTTTTTCACAGTTGAGCACGCTGCTATCTAAAACTATGCCAGAGCAATCCGGATGAACACAGTGAAAAGCATTTAAAACAAGGTCAGATAGATTTACTTCTGTACAACCTCTGCACTGACACCGAAATGAGTAATCACGCTCCAGAAATTTAAGGCGATCTTTACAGTCCCATTGCCCAACCTGTAAAAGAAAGCTTTATATTTACCAGGTGTAGTAGGTATTTTACATCAGACAAATGTTTCGATGTATTAAAAATAAAATCCTAAGAATGGTCCAAATAATGTAGGGAGCCAACATACCTGTGGACCATAGGAAAACTCAAGGGGGCACCCAACTGCCACAAACTCTGTTGTTCGAATAAAGAGAGTCCGTGAAATGAAATATGCATGAATATTTGGCTGACAAGAATGATTGAACAAACTACCAACTGTGTATATAGCTTGACCTACTCTAACCTATAAGAGTAACAACCAAGACACAAAATGATTAGTGGAAATATTGTCTCGGGTGAAATTGAACATCGAAGAAACCATAGGAATTAATGATGGTGATTCACAATAAAAATAAAAATAAAAATAAAAATAAAAAGACAAAAAAAAAGTACATTAAAACAGCAAATATGGCAAAGAGAGAGAAAATATATGCATGAGAACACAAACCTGCGAAACATTAGTATTTAAAGCAACCCTATCATCTTGTATTTGATAAGCTTCTGCAGATTTCATACGGACAATTGCAATAGAGTTGACCCTGATCTGAGATAAGAGAATAACAATCTGCATCCAGACAAGATGTATGAAAATAGTAAGGATCAAAATTTGAAAACTGCATAATACATGTCCCAATATGAAAATAATATCCATAAACTGTATAAATGACTTGTCATGGACAAGGTGAAAAATCTATTGAACAACAAGCACACAGAACATTAATCTCATGGGTGAGGAGTGGGCACCATAGTCAGTACAATATAATATGACCAATCCAATTAAACATTATAGGCAAAATCATTTAATGCACTTATTGTAGAGTTGCCTTGTACTCAAGCCTCTTATGATGTGAGCATTGAGCGTGTGACTGAGGCTGTGGGGGAGGGAGGTCGTGAGTGAGTGAGCGAGTGAGTGAGCGAGCGATTAAGCTAATGACCGAGCATGTGAGTGACAATCAATATAATATCACTGACCAATCCAACTGAGTAGGTGAGTGAGAATTGAGCAAGCGAGAGAGAACCTGTGATATAGAGGCTCCATCTATCTGAAGTTCAAATTTGTTAGAATACTGAAGACAATAAGACAGTACAATGGAATACACATGCAGTTCCAATTTAGTTTCTGGAGGCAATTGTGCATAACTATGAGCAAGCTCCTGCAAGCAATTAACGAGATTGTGAGCTCTGCCCAAACATGTCACAATCTGACAAACTGAAAATGAAATACAGAGTCTAGTCATAAGATGTACCAAAATTCCCAATAGAGCAGAATCTTTTTTTGTAGCTATAGATTTTGCTAGTACCCGACCAGCCAAAACTATCTCAGAAGGTAATGTTGCAGGCCAATGTAAACCTAGACATTCATGGCTATGTTCATGAATGCTATCCATATCTGGATCAGAAAAATTAACTGATGTAATCTCTGCGACATACTTTTCAAGGTCATTGGATAAATTTTCAGGAATCTTAGAATAATTCCTAAGCATCTGCCCCCCTGCTCGTACTTGGCAATCCTGGGAGCAGTAGAATGGCATAGAGCATGATGGACACGGTACTTTATCTACTGGTAGTTCATCCAAGCAGTAATGACAATGAGTTTCCCGACATCGCTTTAATATGACCTGCAAATTATAGGGCCAGCTTAAGTTCATATTCATCATACACAGCAGCCATTGTTTGATTCAAAAAGACCAATGAATACAACACTTGTTGGATGATGCAAAAATTATACTTAATAATGCATACATATGGGATCTGGAAGCAAATTAAACAAAGACTTTGCTCTGCCATTTAAATCATTTTAAGGCCCTTGATTTAACAAAATATTCTTTGGCTGGAAAATCTGTAAATACATTCTGATAGTATAATTTAAAATGGAACAATTCTAGGTACCCATGCTATTAAATTAATTAAACTTGCATCTGGTGCCATGTATCCAAGGGAGAAACTGAAATGCCAAGGTGAAATAAGCAAAACTAGAGAGCAGAAATTGCACTTGAATATGATTTTAATCCTTAAGCAAGATAAAAATAAAGTTGTCAATTAGGAGTTCTCTTCTTTATCTTATCATTTTGGTATTCATCAGGGACTACAGATGCTTTTTTATTATCCTTCTGAATTTGTGAGGAAAACTTGGCGTCTCAGATTTGTTAAAGGGTAAGTTTTGGTCTTCATACACCCCAATGCAATCAACAAAAACAGCATGACATGTGACTAACAATGGACAATGACCGTTGGTTGGCACAGGTAGGCTGAGAGGCTTATGAAAGTCCAGAGCCCTGGCTTGCTATCTTGTCCCTTAAATTTAACATCCCTGTGATATCCCTCCTGTTGACTGTAACAACTGGCAACTCCTTCCCAAGGACATTCTTTAACAAACCCTCTCTACTGAATCCAACAGATACGGCAAGCCAGCGGATCACCAAGTAAATCTCTTACAATAATTTGGACTTATATGATGGGATTATATATATTCAACAGAACATAGTAAATACTAAATCAAATTAGGTGGAACCTGGTTTGATTAAAGCTATTGGATTTGACAGGGTCAATAAATTAAACAAGTTCATGATGCTATAGTATAGACAAAGCAAAATTCTTACGCACCATGGCATAAGGTTCTTCACGATGAACTAAAGTTGCTTGAGGAATGTCACATGGAGAGGACATGCCACGCCCTTTATCTGGCGTGATGACCTGCTGTAGCTTTATTCCCGGTGACTCATCTATCACAGATTACATACATCTTAATGTTATACCAACATAAGGTATTAGATAAACAAATAATGCTGAAACATAAATTTAGAGTTGCAATAAGCTTGGTTGATTTATGCATTGTATTATAACTTAAAGGAAAATAACGAATAAAATGAAATGAACCCATGCAGCTTCACTTGTAGACAGAAAAGCAGTTCAGTTGTGGTACAGCATATCTTGACTCGAATACAAACAGACACAGATATGTTAAAGTCGTTATTTTACCCAAACTACTGAAGTTCTGCTCATCATCTTGTACCACTGAATTGCTCGGCCTCTTTTTTTGTTCTAAAACTATCTTGAGTTCGGTTTCTATCTGCTTCCTTCCTCCCGGCGACAACTCCACAGTCTTAGCCATAGTCAAGTCACGAGCTGCATCTTCATAATTTCCCATAGAAGCATTCACCTTACCTCTCCTATACCATGCCTGCACCAATGTTAATACTGAAGATGTCCACAAAATAGTTCTAGCAATAGAAACATACCACATAAGAGTAATGACACAAGTTTTCACCTTTGCATAGGATGGATAAATCTGAAGGGCGCGATTGCAATCCCGTAGACACTCCACTAGATGGCCCATTTTCTAAGGAAAATGTAGAAAACATAAACACTAAGGCTGCTTTTGATCGACTGACTGGATTGGATAACGTTGGATTGATAACAACAATGAATTATGCTAGATAAGAAATACAATGGATAACCAGTTATTAATTACAAAGTTTGACGTCATAGTATATAGAGAAATGCTTTGATATCATTTCATAATTTAAACCAAATTACCCTCCATTAGTTGTTTAACGTATTGTTTTTACTAAAACTCATTTTTTGATCCATAATACTCATTGGTATATAAGCAAGAAGGTTAAGAAATGGCATTGAGAGAAGGATGAGACAGACTCACATGCAACAAGCAAGCCCTGTTGAGATACAAGGTGGCGACCAGGTTTTTGCCGGAATCATCAGCATCAGAGGGAGCTTCGCGCAGTGCCTGTTGATGGTGTAGTTGTTAAAGCAAGTGATGATTGAAAAGAAGAAAGAGATGGAGAGAGAGAGACCTGGGAATAGGAAGAGAGAGCATTAGGGTAATCGGAGACGGAGAAGAAGTGATTGGCATTGAGCTTGGATTGAAGAGCAGGTTGTTTGTTCTTAGCACAAAGAAGAGCCCTTTGAGGATCAGCCAAGTCTCCAACCAGCTATGGAAGCTCAAGCAGGTGAAATGGTTGTTAGGGTACAAATAAAATCAAATAGAGTAATAGAAAGAGCAAGAGAGAAGGAGTACTTGATGAAATTGGGGCAAATTTAGAAAGAAGTGAAGAAGAGAAGAGCAGGTAGAAGGAAGGTCATCGGCAGAGCTGTCCGCAACTGAGTGCTTAACAGTGTCGGGGACCAAAGTTTTGAGCTTCTCCATACTCACTTGCACCACTTTCCACCTCACTCTCACCGCCTCTGCCCTGCGTTTGATTCTCAGTACTTTTATTCTCTCTTTTTCAAACCTTTTACATAAAACCGTTTGCTAATAATAAATAGTAACAAAAGTAC
>JAYMTI010000105.1:0-15158 GCA_036897505.1 Pelargonium transvaalense | reverse complement strand
CTTAACCTAACCCTCGAAAGTTTTATCTTTATGAAAAAACGAGACTCTTGCCCGCTTTTGGATTCAGCTAGCGATAACTCGATATATTGAAAAAGTTTCCAGCATACCCCTAAATAATACAAGATTTACCCCCCCTTTTTTCTCTAAAATAGAGCATACTTACCCAAGGAGTGTCTGTCCGAATTCTATAGGTTAAAATCTTGCTAAGTGTTCGGCTAAAAGAAAAACAACTTTCTTTGATGGCAGTGTTTTGTATAGAGCTTATTCTACCTTTATTGGGCGCTTTGAAATCGCTTATATGAGTTCTCCTCATAACAAAGGGTCCTAGTCCACAAAGAGAAATAACTTTCATAAATCCTCCTGAAATTTAGATTGCGAGTGTATCTAGAGTTACTTGTAGTCTAATAGTTTTTTTTTTACAAGTTAGTAACTCCTGGCTAATAGGATTCAGAATTTATATAGAGTTCAATTCGTTATTATCAGAAAATCTAATACCTTCAATTGCCTTCCATTATGCATGACTTCTTCTGGGAACTTTGAGTCTAGGAGTAGTTCTTTTTTAGTTTACTTTGTTAGACTGTTTTCTTGACAAAGACTCTTATATTAAATATTAAAGGCCTTCAGTTTAACGAAATTTTGGTAAGTAATACTCGTATTTTAATTTAAAGGTCTAGAGGAATTCTAAAGGATACCCCACGGGTTTAGCTTAGCGGATTTAATAGATTTCCAATAGAATCAAGATAGAAAGAGGTCTTCAGTAATACTACTGTTAGAAGCCCCCGTTCTCCAGTATAAATAGGTGAAAAGTGATAAGTAATTTTAGAATAATATTGGATTTGAAACTGCGCTTTTAAATTACCGTAACTGCGAGAATTAGGAAGAGGTTCACTATTTAGGCTAGTAAACTTTCGGGCACGATATTAAGGATCCTTTTTACGATTTATTTCAAACTTTATAGGTATAAGTCCTCAAACATCTGTTAGCCGGGCCTTTGTCGATTAGAATGATTATGATGCTTTGAAGTCTTTTGGGTATGTTATATTCTAAGATAAGCGATTCCGTCGACAATATACAATCCTTATAATCCCTCTCATGTGTAATTAAGGGGTATCCCTCAAAAAAAAACGTACACGGCAGTGCCGATTACTTTCTTTACTGGGGCGCTTCTTAGCCAGTTAGCAGCTTACCCTATACTTTAGGTATTTAAGTTGTTAGAATCTCTGAATCACAAAAGACTTAGGCTGCATATACTATAAAAATATATTGAATTCTCTGTGGTTTATTTGTTTAGTTAAAAGCACAATTCTATATTGGTAATCCGAAGGATTTCTTGGTTCAAAAGCAAGGGCAAGGTACGACTCTTGTCTTGTTGTATGTAAATTGGACATAGTAGCAGAACATTAACAGATGCTAACTGAGGAAATGTGAATAATTTTTTCTTGATTTCAAGCGAGTTCCCAAACCCAACTAGGAGATTCTCAGGATATATATATTCATGCGCTTTAGAAGTATCCCTGCACCTTTATCCCTTTACTCAAATATTCTTTCTTAAATACTAATCCAGATTTTTGACTAATAACAAGATTTATAGATTGCTCTAGAGCAAAACCCTATATTCTAGGATTATAGGGCTAACATTAATCAGAATCCTTTTATCATATCAAGAACCTGTTCTTAGTAATCTAGACTTTCCGAAGGTATGTATAAGCAGTCATGCGGAAGGTAAAGAACTTGTGATAAAGTCTCCGCTTTGTAGTATAAGCACTATTAGTCGTAAGATTTACCCTTTATTATTCTTGTCTCAGAAGTTGTATTATTATTTCTTATGCTATAGTAAGCAGCCTCTAATTATAATTATAATAGGTATTTTCTAGTTTCTAATAAATTTACGGGTTAAACCCAGGCAGATAGAACCTCATATGCATAACTTTCTTTTTAGAGTCTTTTGCTCCACTTTTTCATAAAAATTTGTATTTATTTATTTTACCGGGTATTCTACGGTTGAAGTTCTATCGAATAATTCGGAATAATATGGATACTTGCCTATTATTAAGATAATGAATAAGTATTTAATGAGAACAACCCTAGTTATATTACTTATTTTCTTTAAATTTAAGATATACATAAAGTATTGTCGACTAGAATTCTGCAGACTCAAAGCATTTTTGTGAAAATTTTGAAAATAAATAATTATCCGGTGACTGTATAATTTATAAGACATGTACAATAGGGAATATCGAAGCCAAATAGCCTTAAAAAAAAGGAAACTCTATTTTATGGGTTTCCGTTTCCCGAGCAAGAGGTAGGAAAAGCATTCGAAATATAGTTACATTAGAGTTAGTTTTTTTTATGAGGAGCGCGCCTCGAAGTTAGTATAAATAAAGCAAGAGTAAAAATTTAGGCTAGAAAACAGCCTCCTTATTTTTGGGTTTCTCTATTCTATTCTAAAAAAAGTTGTTATCATATCAAAAGAACTAGAATAAGCCCTCGCAGGGGAATTCCGGACCTAAGAAAGAGCCTTTTAGTGCCATCTGTTGTGGGTAAAGTCTGCCTGTTTATAAGCTACTAAAGCTTTTGCAAGCTAGTTGTTTATATTTATGGGGATGTTGTAGGTTAATTTCATTCTGGTGAGTAGAAAACGCTCTGCTTTATACGCCCTTACAATTACTTTAATAATATGGATAAAGGTTCTTCTGTTGATAAATTAATTTCGAATTTATATGCATCTTTTAAAGTAGTGTTTGTTATATAATGGTCTAGTGTTTCCCTGGTGTACTGCTGTATAAAGCCAATATCAAGAAGTTTTATGCTAATTTTCCGGGCCGCTATTCTAAGAATTTCCAGATAATTCTAATTCTTAGACTCCGTATACGTGTAGAGTTCCCCTTCTCCTCTTTTGGAAGCTGGTAATTAAAGTTCGGCATCTCCTCAAAACTGCTCTATACTAAACACGGATTTATGAAACAAGCGTACCATCCTCTATCTTTCGGGGCACAGGCCCCCTATACAAGTAAAGCCCCTTATCCTTATCCTGCGCTCTCCAAACTCAAAGTTAGAAGGTATTCCCAGGGCTCTTGACAATATTAAGATAGCATTACCACAACTAATCTAATAGTTTTAGCAGAACCTTTAAACGGAAGCTTCTAATAAATTTCGGTCCCTATATAGGATTAACGGGTTACTTGCACTATATAAAATTTCAAGCTTCTCAGTCAGATAACCAATTACAAGATTTGTTCCCTAAAAAGAGACTAGAACCTCTTCTATAACCTCTTCCTAGCAAAACCCCGGATTCCCTCTTCAATTTTATAACTCGCGCCTACTCTTTTTCGGTTTAGTAAAAAGACTTTCTTTTTTTTATGGATATCTTCAGGACTCGCTGTCTTACTTTTGCTTATTAGAGTATATAAGTTAGCAAGTTGTAAGTCCAGCTCTAAACGCTTTATCTTAGGTTCTTATGAAGAATCTCTACTAAAACCACTCAGGGGTTCTGAAAACCCCTAGGATAAGCGAAGATACTAAGGTATTTCTCGACTTTTGATTATTACCACCTTTATCTAGAAGGAGCCAAAATCCCTTTTAATAAGAGTAAACGAGCTTTCCTAAAATTCAGTTTTATTCGGTTAAGTGTCTCCCAAGGAGACTTACTAACTTTGATTTCAATTGCTTAAATTCAGGGGTTTCAAAAAAAAGGCAAAAGAACCTCTTAATACCACGCTCTTTCTAGTATCAAAAAAAAGGGTTGTCAGAAGTAAGAAAATTTCTACTTAGTATTACTCGGGGCCCCTCCTTATAATCCTCTGGTCAGTGTAGCGCTTTTTAAAACAAAAGGGAGAAGAAGTGTGGTATTTACCAAACCCTATATACCGAATTTAGTAACTTAAAAAAGCCTAGGAAAGATTAAAAAAAGCCGGCTATATATTTAAAACTATAAAATTTTGTAGACTTTTAGAGCTTAATTCTAGTTTTTTTTTCTATTTCTAGGTATGCGATCTAATAAATAATTATAAGGGCTTGCATCCTATAATGATATGCGTGTGTCTCTGGACCTACTAGGACTTCTCTTATCGAAGCTTTATTTAATAGCACTTCAAAAATTCCATATTTCTTAATAAATGCTTTTAGTTTTGTACAAAGACTTGTAAGCACCCGCTTTAAAAGAGAGGGAGCTCAGGTCTCCTAAAGTTTCTATTTCCTGATCTAGTTAACTATTAAAGAATAAAGAACTCCCGCGAGTAAACTTAACTGCCAAACCCGTTCTAAAGTCTTTCTAGAGCTCCTTTACCAATACCTAGCTGCTCTTAAAGAGCTTCCTGCTAAAAGAAAATATCTATCGTAGTATTCTTATCTGGGGTAACCACTTGCGAAAAAGAGAAAATTATTAGAGTCTTAACTATTTACTTTAACATTTCTTTTATTTACTGGAATTGCTTTGCTAATTAAAAGTATTTCTCGGAAAGTTGACTCCATTTATTTATTCCCTATTAAAGGGTTTCGTTTCAGACAGTACTAGGGCCTCTCATGAGAGTTCTTGACAAATGTTAACAAAAGGAAAGTCATTTTTAGGTATACGCAAGCTTTTACTTTTGAAAATTTTTACATAATTTTAGTGATCGTACAAGCCTTTATAATAAACTGTTAGTAGGGAGAGCACGAGAGACTACTTTATTAATGCAGTACCCTATATTCGGGTCCCTATTTAAGTATAACGGGATTCCTTTTGAGGGGCTGTTTGCCCTTTACTTTAGTGCTGTCCTGTAGTTTAGTTATTAGAGCAACATGCGCTGTATGAAATGAAAGCTTATTAAGCTCTATTCCCGACTTTATTTACTAATAAGGATATAGAAACCTGCCACACTGCAGTATCTAAAGCTTACTTATTTAACAAGCATCGACGGCTTAAAAAAAGCCCCTGATAAGTAGCAAATGCAATATTATTTAGGTTTCATGAAGCAGTGCTTTGATGAGGTATAAGTAGGGATTTTACAAAACTTTTGATGTACTGCACTTAGTTAAAGAGAACTTCTACTTTATTCTTTCTAAGGGTTTATATTAAATTAAGTCAAATACTACACATTATTGACGGTTTTCTTCTCTTTGTCACCGAATTCTCTAGAAAAAACTCCAAATAGAGGTCTCCTTTTGCATTGCACAAAGGGACTTCTTACTGAGCTAGGATTAGGTACAATTGTTAGGATTCTACTACCAGGAAAAGCCCGGTAGACCCATAGATTCCGAAAGAAATGTATGAGACTAAAATAGATAATAATGAAAAGTGGTTTTAGTTTTCTCAAGTCTCTAAAGGAATTCCAGTTAGACAATCCTCAAGGATTTGCTTTCTTATAACCCCCTTGTTTTACCGATAGTAATAGGGAGCCCTATTCATTTTTTACTTATCCTTAATCTACGTGATTGTAATATAGAGTTTCCTTCTTTTCTGAGTGCTAACTAAGGGAGAATTCCCCGTTAAGTTATAGTAACTGCGGAGTAAGCTAAGAGTTGACTGAACTAAGAGATTAGTCTCGAGTGTTTTCCACTTTATCCTTAGGTATACCGTTTCGGGGAAAGTTTACTAATTGCCCAGTCGAGGTAGGGTTTTTAGGTTTTATATGGATTAAAATTTCTTACTAATAAGTCAAGAATTGTAGTTCGCTCGATTAGAAAAAAAAAGGGGGGTATTCCTAGAAGAAGCACCCAATAAGGTAACTGATAACAACAGCTTCTTGGGCAAAGTGAGGGTCTCTTACAAAGTATAAAATGAGAGGTAGAAACCCCGCTCCAGTGAGAAATAGAAAGTATACACTAAAGTTGGCAATAACCCCTTAATTTGATTAAAAAAAAACTAGGGGCTCCTTTTACTTATTGCTCACAATAGAACCCACACGTACTACTAGGCAGTTCGTTAGAAAGGCTTTTTTTGCCACTCAGAGATTAAGAGTGTTTTAAAGCCCTCTCTCTAGATTTGCCAGGTAGGGTGTTTAAACTTGTAACATTTATTGTTTTGTAGGGGTCTTCACGCTCATTATAGTACATAAATCCAAGGCAGGCCCATAACAAAAGAAGTCAAGACAAATCAATAAAAAAAGGGAGAACATGTAAATCTAAATCTACTTGAATTGAAAATGAAAAATACCAAGCTTCCTTAGTAGATAAGTCCTGGTAAAACCTTATATTAATGAGGTATCCTTAGCGCCAAGCTTTTCAAGAACCTTCTTGGTGGCCCGTTACTTTGACTTTAGAATTAGAAATTCTAGAGGTATAAAAAATAAGGATTTTTTTTTGAGGTTAAAATATTCCCTTTTTAGTTTTTAAATTCACAAGTAAGTGATACTCCATTAAATTAAAGGAAAGTCTACTTAATGAGAACTAAAAGGTACTCGTAAAACAGGTTACCTCGGTATATTAGAATATTAGAAACCCAAAAAGATATCTAATCCAAAGTCAAGACCCTCAAAGCAAGAAACACCTAAGCTATACCATATGCTACAACAGGAATATACGACTAAAATAATGAGGTTACTCTAGTTTTGGGTTTTCGTGTAACGTATTTTCAATCTTTATTTAAAGAAGCCTTTTCTGAAAAGCAATCTCAAAACCCCATTAAGAAATCCAAGTAGAATGAGGTGTTTAGAAAGAAATTTGTACTAGTAAGGGCAGAAAAGGAATATTTGAAAAGGGAGGCTTCTTCCCGCTTAGCTACTAAACAGTAACTCTGGGACTTCCCACGATCCTTTAATTATGTTCAGGGCATTGTTATATTTTAGAGGGTTTGCAAAAGCTATTACAAAAAAAAACAAGGATTCTACTTACTCTATATATCTATATAAGTGATTTCAGATTCTCTAACCAGACTTTACGCCTGTATTTTTTGACTTGAAAACTCAACCCTTTCCTTTAAAACGGATATGAAAGTAGAAAGAGCTCCTGCTACAGAGGATTCTTGCTTTTTTTTTAACCTCCCAATTTTAGATTTTAGATAAGATATCCACATAATTGAGACACTAGGCTTTCCAAATTCAGCCTGCTTTCTGAAAAATTTTTTGCATACACCTCAAGTCCTATAATTAATTATTATTAAGCCTAAGAATTTCTTAGTTAAGTGCTTTTAGTTCTAGATTATACATGATATAGCATCCAGAAATTTGGCATTATTTATTAGATACCGTGAGTTAGACTTTAGCAAGAACAAGGTATACATGCCCGTGTAGCAGTACAAAATCCTAGTAGTATCGGGGTCGTGTTTCATTTTTTCCTTGTTTACACTGCAGTTTAGCGAAAAAACCCAACCCTTAATTTCAACTTCTTGCTTTTCAGCTGTTAAAAATATAGCGCAGACTTTTACTTTTAGAGGATATAAAACCTAAATATTAACTGTTAGTTTAGAAATTGTAGTTGAGAAACAAGGATTCCATGATCTAGACGAATGCTTATTTTACTACTAGCGCGCGCCTCCCCTTGTTCTCAGCTCTGGGTTACAATTAAGGATAATCTTAATACTTTATACTCTTTATTTTTCTCCGGGGAAGTCCTGTTTTTGCTATATAATAATTTGATAAGTAAGTTCCTTTGCGAGATAAAAAAAAAATCTGCTTTACTCAACTCAATAGTAGTGTCCATTTAGCCTTTTTCGCGTCGTTGCCGGTAGACTATCTGGGAATATATATTTCCTTAAGTTAATACTTGTTGAAAAGTCATAAGACAAGACCCGTGTAGGGCTTTATACTTCTACGGAAATTTATAGGGGCGTTCTAATAGATCCCCTTTTATGTTCTTGAGACTTCATAACTAAAAACCTGCTCAACAAAACTTTGAAACCCGAAGAAGGTAAAACCCATTAATATTAATTAAATAAGGCAAAGACATTAAAAAGGCTTTACTAGCAATTCTCAACGAGGATTAGCATGCTTCGTTATATTCCTGGAATGGCCAAATTTCCTAGCAGTACGGTAAGATATTTTCTTTTTAATAGCATATACGGGGCCATTTACACCGACCGAATAAACAAGTTGCCCTAAGACTAAGATTAAATTATACAAGTAACTATTAAGGAGAATCCTATTTGTGTTGTCCGTCGATGCCGAGGTTTTGCAAGAATTTCGACTTTTATTTCTAAATAAAGAGTTAGGTTATAGATAATTGGGTAACCCGTTGTTGGACCAACGCTATCCTCTGGTTTCCTCCCAGCACCAGGGTAGTAGTAAACTCTTGTTTTAGAAAACTTATGAAAAATGTACGCGGCAACCCTTTCTTTCAAAGAGCCCTTAAAATCCTTGTATCACTAAACAAAGACCACACTAAGGACAATATAGGATCCATTACAAGAATAAATCGTTAAGCTTTGATGAAGTATATTCTCGCAGACAAATGAGGATTCTATTTCTAGTACATCCTTAATAAACAAAAGTTTTAGTGGAAGCTATAAAGTGTTTAGAGAAAACGCATTCTTTGGACTGCTTGCTTAAAAATTTTTTTTTACTCCTTCCGCAAGAAGCTAAACCTGTAACTAATCCGATTCCTTTGTTGAGTACATTCCTAATGGGTCTCGCAGATTTCAATAAGTCTCTTTCATTTGACATCTTAAGTTCTTACCCTAGTGGAGAGCCAGTCAATAGTCTTTATGACTGCAAATACTCTCTCTTTATTAACAGTAAAGGCTAGTTTATCTTGTGCTTGAGATTTCCGATTAAGTAAGTTGGCAAAGGAAAGGGGATAATCCAAAGTCTTAAGTCTTAATGGAACCAGATTCTATTTCCTTCAGTTCTTGTGAGAGTTCTTTCATTGTATAGCAAAGGAGTCTTAGATATTTTGTATTCCTATCATTCATAAACGTTCCCTGAGGAGATTCCTAGGTGTTAAAGAATTAATTGTTCTAATGGGATAAGCCAGCAAGTTAAAGTCTAAGAGAAGTAATAAGTCATTTAGGAAAGAAAGGTGACTCAGAATTCTTAAAGGATGTTTAATGGAAACCGTATTGAAAGGAGTTTTAGTAGCACTTGTCGAAGCTGTTGCTAATACCCTTGCAGGTCTAGCAGTTTTATTGTCATGAGGGAAAGGCTTTCACCTGTGTAGCTATAAAGGAGAGGCTTCAATTCTTAGTATCTTAGCTGTCCAAGCTCTTAGTCTTCTTGGTTTGTAATGGACTTGAGTCCCTTTCAAGGTTGGCAGCTCTAATCTAAACTGTATTGATGGTGTAGATAAAGCTAAAGGAGTTAAAGATTCTAATTTAATGGGATTGACAGTAAAGGAATAAACAGATTCTCTTCTTTGTTTCTTAGATTCCTTGTACTTGGGTTTCTGTTTTGTAGAGCCGAATTGCTGCTAATGGAATAACATAAACCAGATAATTGTATTAGAATTACCGGTTAAAGTAAACAAGAGGTATGGTTTCTTATAGCTAGTATTACCTTGGGCAATGGAGTTCAAGATTGTAGTATTCCTCTGTGTAAGCCTGTACAGAAACGGATTCTCTTGGTTTTGTATTCTTGTGTTCTTGGCTTTAGTATTTCTTCTTGAGAGTAGATTCCTAAGCTTATTAGGTGCTGCTATACCTTTATTATAACCAATCTATTGACATTGCTGGTAAAGGAAGAGGCAACAATTCTTTGCTTTGTGTTTTGAGAGGAGAGTCCTAAGTATTTCCCGAAGGATAGTTTAGGAATAATTCATAAGTTTACAGAGGGAAAGCAATACTAATTCGTGCATGCAATACCATCATTTTAAAAAGGTGAAGCTTAGAATCATTTAGATAAAGATTCATTAAATTTGTAGCAATAGTAGGAAGTGAGTTTATAGAATTCCTAGTAGTATATGGAGAAGTGTTAGTATTAGTTTCATTTGGAAAACAAAGAGTGGATTATGAGTTAGTTCAAGAGCAAGAAAACCGATGTGGCACATTTTGCATCTAGGTTAGGATGAGTAAAGCTTGAAATGGTGTTAGTTTTTTTCTTTCTTTTTTTATAAGGAATCTAAATCATAGGGGTCCCTTCATCACAGGGCTAAACGCTCAATCTATAAAGGGGTAGGTAACATTTACGTCTTATTTAGTCATTTCCAAGGATATCACTTAAACCAATATTTCTTTTAAGTAGAATCTTATTGATTCTTGATGAAATACCTGTCAATTGATGGTAGAAAACCCCTTCAATTAGAAGCTAAAATGGGTTTTGCCCTTCTTGAAAACGCGTCCTGAGAGCTTTCATTTTTATAGACTAGACCCACCTTAGTCAAACTCTACTCATAGGCTGAGTATTTCGTATTTCATTATGTAAGGTATCACTCCTAGTTGAAAGTAAAGCAAGAAATCCTCCGAGGGTCCATTTCTCTTCTTTTGATTCTAATCTTCAAATTGTTACCCTTTAAAGTCTTTACTTTATAGGACTTAAATATTAATAAATATGAAGGAAAATCATAAATATAAATAATGGGTAGTTCGTAAAAGACAAGCTCTATTAATACTAGATGACCCGGAGTAGTTAAAGTACCCCATATTAATTTATTTAGTTCACGTGGGCATTCTGGAGCCTGGGATCGGGAATACTGGATTTATATTAGGAGTCCTCACAAAGCGAAATGAGTACTTGCTTTTAGCTTTTAGTAGAAACTTTTGCTTTGGGTCTACCCTATGACGGACTAAATAGAATTCCTAGATACTTTAGATAAGAAGACCTATAAACTTATACCCCAAAATTCTTGTTATTAGAGTCTTTGCTTTGAAGATTCAGATTGATATGGAAAACCCGGTTGTTTTTTTATTCATTTAATGGACCTACTATGCTATTTAGGACCCTTAGAGGCGAACCTCTGCTTGTAGTTTGCTCCTTGTAACTATATAAGTTTGTACTATGTCTAAGTCTAAGACAATCATGTCCTTAATTCAAAGGGATTTTGTTTTTCCTAGCCTGGATTAAAGTACATTTTTTACTAACTTATTCATCATGGCAGTTTATTACAAGACTGGGAGAAACTCCAATACAGATACTGAGGGAAAGCGCCCAAAATTAGAACTGGAAAAACTAACCCAATCTCCGTGCTACAAAAATCCTTATACTTGTGGAAGATATGCAAGGGAAATCTCTGAATATATATTGTAGGAGTAAGTGTTTTTCCTTTCGCCCATACTTTAGTAATATATCACTCTTAAAAAATTCATTCAGTTCTTTATAGCGCAAATGCAAGAAAAGGAATCCTCAATTATATTTGACTAAAAGGTTGCCCACGAATGTATCTATTCTTATAAGTGCTCTAGTCTCTTACCAGTTTACGAAGGGGCCAAAAAGAAAGTTCGCAGAAGATATAAGGACTTATAGTAGAAATTCCTAGCAAGCGGGGTCCTAAGTTAATTGATAAACTATAAAAGTTGCTTTTCGTCTTTTAGCAATCCTGAGCTTTAGTTTTCCTAATTTTTGTCTCTAATTTTATTGGAGGGAATACTCTTGAATGCCTACTAAAATTTAAGAAATGTAGAAAAAAAATCGTACGCGAAGGTTAAGTTTTAGCGCACGAGAAAGACCTTGGAATCGTTTTACAATAAATTTTCGTGATTAGCTCTTTTGTTCAATCAAAGATTTTCTTTAGCCAGGCCCGAATTGAGGAAGAGATAAAAGCATCCCGCTAAGAAAGCTAGGGCATCCCTTAAGTTGGAGAAACTGTTCTGATATATCTTACTTAGTCTAAAAAAAACTACCCGATATAGGAGCTAAACCGCGGATTTGCTCTGTGTAAGCTATACTAAATAGAAACCTATTCTGCAGCTCTAAACGTAAAAGGATCCTTACTCTCTTTTATAGAAAGGAAAGTCTGATTCTATTCGTGAACTTTGAATGAAACCAGACTCTTTTAAACTGGACGTTCAAAATGGGTACTTATTAGATTTTGTACAAGGAAAGGGTGCCCCAAAACTTAGGTAGACCTACGAAGACAGAGACTTTTTACAATAGAATCTAGTTCACCTTCTTTGGCAGGCTCTTAGTTTAGTGTTGTAATTTCTTACAGGGGCCCTATGCACCGGCCTAAAACTAGTTATGTTTACTTGGAACTCATCAAGATATTTACTTAAATAAACTTGTAACAAGAATAGGTACGAGAGAAGTCCTTGGTATAACTTTTAAATTCAGTATTCTCCTAAGTCGTTAGAAACCGCCTACAAAAAAGGAAATGGTGTCCACTTTCCTCTTCTTTAGGAATCTTATCATATTAAGATGCTCTCTTCTATGCTGCAATAAACCAAAGATGAGATCGTAACCCAATTGACTTCCACTTGATGCTGTCATTTCTAAAGTCATGCTTTCAATATCAAATACCAGATTAAAAACTGTATCTATTATAAGAGGTAGGATTTCTATCAAGACCTTATTATCTTGTACTGGATTTTTAGTTACATAAATTCTAAACTCGAGTTTTGACTAAAGATAAAGATTAGACCCTTTAAAAAAGGAACAGGATGCGCGGGTGACCTAAAGAATGAGAGATATTTTACTAAACTTTGAACATACGAGGTCTCTTTGCTTCAATTATTCCTCTCTTGCTTCTTGTTTTTCTTCCTTTGTTTTGAAAAGAATAGACGTGAGTATTAATTTCTAAAAAATGTAATGGATAGAATAATTTCCTTTGATCCAAAATGACAGTTTTTTTTATACGGGGGCTCCGCGATTTAAACCTTTGCATGTCGGAAAATACAGCTCTGTATTACCATCAACAAAATAGAATGCGGGGGCGTACTAAGAGGTACCCTATCGCTATATATTAGAAATTAGTAAGGCTGGGAATGAGGGGTGATCAATTAAGGAGTCTTTCTATTTAAGTGATTTGATACTTTAGGTGGTATAATTCTCGTTCTTCATACCTCTACGGACAGGTTGGGCTTAACACACGAGAATGAGTCATCTTGTCCCATTGTGAGATATATTGCAAGGTAGTATCCTGCGTGTACTTTTATACTAAGGCCGCTGCTCTCTATTATGCGCTTCCTTTCTCATCTCACGAGAGTTATAGAAAACTCATTTTACATATATGTATTTAGCTTTTCCTTAATTTTATATTAAAAAAGAAGGAAACCCTCTTGTACTATTTGTTTTTACCAGCCCTCTCTTGTTATTCATAACTTTATGGGAGTATGCTTTATAAAAAAAACCGGTGTCTTACCACTAACTTTAAACTACCATACAATAAGAGTTCTATAAATAAAATTCACAAGGAAATAGAGACTAATATCAGTTTTCGAAATTCAAAAAGATTCTCAAAGGCAAAGGACGAAAGAATATGAAATTAGCTCAAGTTAGGACTAAGATGGGAACTGGGTATTTCCGCGGATAAGATAAAACTGAGAAGATTTTTACTATTGCTTTGAAGACCAACTAAAGTTAACTACTGCTTCACTTGATTTATAATTAATTCTAGTAAGGACTATACTACCAATTTGTATCCCTCTAATTTTGTCAGACACGGCCCCGCAGGAGTATATACAAAAACAATCTTTTCAGGGAAAGGGTATATCATAATACTTTTATGCAAGCATGAGTGCTCTTCTATTTTGCTTGAAAACAAAGATCATAAGGAATAGAAACATTTTAGAACCACTTAACGCCATAACCCCCCTTAAGTGAATAAAAGGGGCTTCTATTATTAATACAGCGAGTACTCGAGAGCAAAAAGGGAGTTGTACAGTATAGGTAGTTTGGATCTTAGGAGCCCTCCTATTGCAGCCTGTACCTATCCTCTTCTAGGGATTTCCCGGACTTATTGGAGCTGTCTTATGGTTCCCTGTAGTTACTGTATTAGTATTCCCTGTACTTGTATTATTACCCAAGTAATAATAGACCCTACGAAGACTTATCCCTTGTCAATTTTGTTTAATTTGGATTCTTTCATGAATTATGTAAATTAGGAAATTAAGGGTTGAAGCTATCGTTATTTTAATAAAGTACTACTTTCTTTGTTTAGCTTAATAGTTAAGGAAAAAACAATGTATTCCTTCGAAAGGGAATAGACTCAAATTTCCAGCTGCTAATTCAAAGCTAAGGAAACCTACCTTTCTCGCTAACAAACTCTCGCTTTAGGACTATCGGAACCCGGTTGGTTTGGGTATTAGTAACGATATCCCCTTATTTTTTCTATTAAGGGGCTCTTGAAAGAGTTTTACGAGACAAACACACTAATTTCATTTTAATTATTCCTGAAAAACGGAGCTCTAACACCGACCCACACAGGGAAGTTCCGCGTAAACCTGTCTCTTCTTGCGTTTTTAGAAAAGAACTTATTTCTCTAGAGTCTGAATCCAGTTACGAGACTTTACTATTATGAATTGAAAATCTTTATCAATCAATAACAACTAGAGGCACAAATTTCTTCTAAGGTTTTTTTTGATAGATATCCGGGGGTGAGAGAGTAGGGCTAACATAACGAATACGAAGCCCCGTTTACGTACCACTCAGATAAAGTAGCAAATACCATACGCATTTCTGTTTTAACTGCTTATTTAATGTAATGATACCATGTGGAATTTTACCGCGGTATTTATATAAAGAACCCAACAACACAAGTAAAGCAGTTCCCTTTGTACCCCGATGCAAAGCGCCCAACGTATTCTAGAAAAAAAAAATTAGACTTAGTAGTGTACTTTGGACCTTTTATTCATAACCCGTTGTACGAGCTCTTTCGTAGCTTCAATATAGCACTTAGCCACGTCGCATATCTTCCCCCTATAAGAAATTAATGTCCATTTACCTGATATAAGGATTCCTAAAACTTTCTAACCTAGGTCCCGATTTATTAAAAAAGTGCTTTTCAAATATATTTTAGCTCGGATACCCTTATTTTCTAAAAAAGCAAAACTTAGTTTTTTATTTGTATACGTAATAGAATCTTGACTTAACTAACCTAAAGGGGTGTCTACCTACTTTGAAGTATGCGCCTTTTTAGTTAGTCCAGTCACAAATTACAATAGATTTTGTTTCTAGGTTGGTGGGCATGCCCTAAGATTATTAGAAAATGAAATGGATATGCAAGGTTCAACCCTCAATATACTCATTTTATACTCCGGACTATGCTAATTTACAAATTATCTTAACCTAACCCTCGAAAGTTTTATCTTTATGAAAAAACGAGACTCTTGCCCGCTTTTGGATTCAGCTAGCGATAACTCGATATATTGAAAAAGTTTC
>JAYMTI010000104.1:0-15247 GCA_036897505.1 Pelargonium transvaalense | reverse complement strand
GAGGTTGTGAGGAAGAAGAAAGGGACAAAATGGTAAAGTTGCATTTTTTAATTATTTTTTAAAATTAATTCTAACGGTGTTAGTTGGTGTTAGTTAGTTTTGACGGATTCCGTTAGAAATTTAACGGAATGGACCTCGCTGGAACAAAACAGGCCAACCTATGACCCGAGCAGAACAAAATAAAGTTCAAGGACCCCCGTGGAATAAGTGAGATAGGTCAGGGACCCCAGAAGCACTTTTTCCAAATTAAATAGGTATATATTGGAACCCTAATCTCTATGAAGTGGGTGATAGTGTCACACATTGGATAAATATGAAAGATATGAGCTACATATAATGGTGCAAGTGAAACACTATTAATAAGGTTGAACTTTTAGTAGTGGAAACCCAAGCCATTATATTAGTCCATTATCAAATTTAACATGGTAGCAGAGCTGGTTTTGATCCAGATTTGACCTAAAAAGTGGCTCGTTTATCTTG
This sequence comes from Pelargonium transvaalense, assembly GCA_036897505.1. Classification (NCBI taxonomy): domain Eukaryota; kingdom Viridiplantae; phylum Streptophyta; class Magnoliopsida; order Geraniales; family Geraniaceae; genus Pelargonium; species Pelargonium transvaalense. The sequence continues at coordinate 14,767 of JAYMTI010000104.1, read as the reverse complement.
CCTCCCATGTGGTATCCGTCCCGCTTGCAGATGGTCATACATGCAACGGTCCACGTGTGGAAGATGAATACCTACACGTGAGGGGGAGTGCCGATTTAAAAAGTCCCCAATTATGCACGTGTCGAGCTCACCGATAAAAGAAAAATGAAAGACTCGCAAGTGAAGGGGAGTGTTGAAGTGGGTGATTAAGTGTCCCACACCGGATAAATATAAAGTAAATGAGTTAAATGTAATGGTTCAAGTGAAACCCATTATTGAAATTTAACTGTCTTCTTTCTTTCTAAGATAATAGTAGCAGAGGAGCCTGCTCTTCCTTAACAATGTGACTGTCAGATTAAAGCCAATCATTTACAATTTTCTGAAGTCATGAATTTCAATTAGAACAAGTTTTTTTTTTTTATCGGCAAGGTTACTGATTATATTTAAATTTTTGAGACAGAAATAAATAAACAGTACATACTAGGGATGAGACACAAAATCACCATATACACCTAGAAATGAGAAAAATCATTAAACCAAATTAATGACTAGACTCAAGGGAAATGAAAAAAGACTCAATGACTGAAGACTGAGGGACCTCGGGACTGCGCATCTCTACGGTGAGCAGAGACTGATGTTCCAAAAGGAACGGTGGCGTGCGAGATGCGAGGGGGCGGTTGTCCGGTGGATTTGATGGCTTCTCTGATGGGGCGTCGACTCCGGAGGATTTGAGGTTGACCGAACGTCACCTCCAGCGAATTCGAGACGATGGACTGTGGAGCGGATGGGATCTGAACGGTAGACAGATTCGGCAGCCGATGGAAGCAGAACACCACGACGGATGGCGTTGGAGGCAAAAATCAGGAGACAGCGACAGAGTTGCGGCGGAGATGGCGACAGGCGACTCGGAATTGGGCGGCGGAGCGGCGGTTGACTTGAATCTGAGCAAAGATGGCAGCGCAAAAGGCCGTGATTGGAGATCGGAACAGGGAAGGAGGCCGCGCTAGCGGGAGAAAAATGGTGATTCCAACTCTCCAGAATGGCTTGAGCTTGAACGACAGAAACCATGTCCGTCGGGGAGGACGAACACACTGGTCGGATCTGACGTGGCAGTAGGAACCAACGAGTCGGATGGGAGGATGACGATGAGGAGGTGTGGGGGTTTGGGTTGGGGTGGAGGGTCGCGGCGGCGACTGAGAAGGCATGGGGGTTTGGGTTGAGGTGGGAGGCTGCGGCGGCGGCTGAGGAAGTACAAGGGTATGGGTTGGGGTGGAGGCCGCGACGGTGGCAGAGGGAGGCTTGGGGGGAGGGCGACAGAGGAGAGAAGGAGGGAGCCACTAGGGCTTCAATGAGAACAAGTTGTGATGTTATTTAGTTCAGCTCTTAATCTCCTTTGTTCATTTTCTTGCATCTTCAACTTCTGTTGTTAAATTTATCATATATGTCGCCTCAACAAGAGATGAAAGAGAAGAGAAGCAGACTTACACTACTGACACTATAGTACTTGCATGCAGTCACTCACTATTACTAAATAGAAGAATCATCATTGATACGTATCGCATAGCGATACGATACACCCCATAAATGATACATATCCTAAGGGTATATCAGAATTGAGCGTGTATCGTATCATGTGTATTGCCCGTATCGTACTGTATCTGATAGAATATATGTAAATATATTAATTTTAGAAAGTGTATATTTGATTTCCTTAGTTATAGACAAGAATGAATCTTGTATTCATGTATATAACTATCAGTTACTCAATGAAAGAAATCAAGGAATTACCTTCTTTCATGGTATCAGAGCACTAGGGTTAGTATTCCTCATCTCTTTTCTCTTCCGCTACGCCGTAGTGCCTCTCTCCTCAACCTCTTTTCTATTCATCATGTCTTACTCAAAGTCTGACTCCAAATCATTCTTTCACCATGCTCTTGTTGTTTCCAACATCAAGAACCATGTCTCCATCACTCTTGAGATGGAAAACGTCCAATACTCGACGTGGGCAAAGCTTTTTAAAATTCACGCACGATCTCATCGGGTTATTCACCATATTATTCCATCGGAAAAAGGCAAAGGAAAAGAGCCAGTGACCGATGAATAAAAGGAGCTATGGTCAACCCTTGATGTTACGGTCCTCCAGTGGATTTATGCCACTATTTCTAATGACCTTTTGCATACAATTCTTGAACCCGACTCAACGATAATGGAAGCTTGGAATAGGTTGCATGACATATTTCAAGACAACAAAAATTCTCGTGCCGTGACACTTGAGCAAGAGTTTTCTCACACAAGCATGGAGGATTTTTTGAATGCCTCCGCATATTGTCAAAGGCTCAAGGTGTTGTCAGATCAACTCAAGAACGTTAGGGCACCTATCTCAAAATAATTGACTCTTTTTACAAATGGTTGTGGGTCTAACTGAGGCCTATAGTGGTGTTGGTACTTTGATCCGAAAAAGTAACCCCCTTCCACCCTTCTATCAAGCACGCTCAATGCTTACTTTGGAAGAGGCGGGCTTGGCTAAGAAAGACATGTCCGGGTCGCATTCTGTCACGGTTACTTCCTCAGCAAGGGAGTTAGATGATACTCCTTATTCGGGAAGTTATTCCCACAATAGGGACAATGGTGGAGGCAAAAAGGGACAAAACCGCAACAATGGTGGCAAAGGTCGTGGTGGTGGACGCAGCAGCGGCAAATGGGACAACCGTGGTGGTCGCAATGCTAATGGAACTGGTTGCGATGGCAACCAACAACAAGCATAGCAACCACAATGGATGGGGCATCAATGGCCTTGGCAATTCATGTCATGGGCTGTACCTCATTGTCCTTACCCAACAACTCATTGCTCGAGACCCAATTCTCAACAAAGGCAACCAGGTGTACTTGAGCCCAAACCTCAACAAGCCTATTCTATGACAGCGCCTCCCGCGCCAACCGATATTGAAGCCGATTCTGGGGCTCAATCCGTTGAATACAAACTAGTATATGGACAACGCTATCACTTCTCATATGACATCCACACAAGGTACTCTCTCGTCTTATTTTAATTTGAGCAATAATAATGGTATAGTTGTCGGAAATGGTCATACTATGTCAATTCGTGGTTATGGTCACACAAACTTATCACCCCCAAACCCACCGTTATCATTATGTAATGTTCTTCATGCTCCCCACCTTATTAAAAACTTGGTTTCAGTTAGGAAATTTACAACTGATAACTTTGTTTCTGTTGAATTTGATCCTTTTGGATTTTTCGTGAAGGATCTTCAGGGGGGATACACCTAATGAGATGTGAGAGTCGGGGCGAACTATATCCCATCACCACAACCATCACAAATTCAACCAAATCTTCGTTAGCTTTAGCACCTTCTTTATGGCATGAACGTTTGTGTCATCCGGGAGCACAAATTCTTGACTCTCTTAGGTTAAATAAATTTATCGAGTTTACTAAACCTTGTAGTTCTCATGTTTGTCACTCTTGTCAACTTGAAAAACATGTTAAATTTCCTTTTGTTGCCTCTCATTCATGCACTGTTATGCCATTTGATATTATTCATAGTGATCTTTGGACATCACCTGTTTTGAGTTTGTCGGTCACTGATATTATATTGTCTTGTTGGATGATTACTCCAATTTTTTGTGGACTTTTCCTTTTTCTAAAAAGTCTCAAGTTTTTTCCACATTTCTCCATTTTAGGGCATTCATCTGTAACCAATTTGAACGAGACATAAAAAATATCTAATGTGACAATGGTAGGGAATTCGATAATAGGCCATTTTGGAATTTTTGTAAGACTAATGGTTTGTCGTTTCACCTTTCATTCCCACATACTTCGTCACAAAATGGAAAATCCGAGAGAAAAATATGAACCATTAACAATATTGTTCGTACTTTACTTGTCCATGTTTCCTTACCACCTTCTTTTTGGCATCATGCATTCCAAATGGAAACTTACATTCTTAACATTCTTCCAAGTAAACAATTAGCCTATCAATCTCCTCTCAAAATTCTTTATCAAAAAGACCCATCTTATTCCCATCTTCAGGTGTTTGATTGATTATGCTATCCTCTTTACCCCTTCACTACCATAAACATTGCTAAGCTGCATGCTCCTATGTCTCACACTTACAATTTTTTGGATGACAAATTATCTCCATATTTGATCCACCATCTCACCTCACAAACAATCCCCATCCCAATAATGCCCAGCTCACAATCTCCTTCCCATACTCCACAGATCAGCCAAGCCACTCAAAACTCTCATGCACAACCACCACAACCATCTTTCATTCCCAGTCCATCCGCCTCACAAACACACCATCCTATTGCCAACTCTCCAGTTCCGCTTGATCTGATTCCAACCCAAAGGCCAGTCACTCGTAGTCAACATGGGATTTTTAAACCGAACAAAAAATACGGCTTTCATACCCATGTTGTCAGGTCACCTCTACCTCGAAACCCCATGTCTTCCCTTAATGACCCGAATTGGAAAATGGCTATGGATGATGAATATAATGCTCTTATTAAAAATAAGACATGAGAGTTGGTGCCAAGTCCACCTGATGTTAATATAATTCGAAGTATGTAGATTTTTACTCGTAAAGAAAATTCTGATGGTTCTTTTGAGAGGCATAAAGCTCATCTTGTAGGTGATGGAAAGACACAACAAGTTGGCGTGGATTGTGGTGAGACATTCAGTCCGGTGGTCAAACCGGCGACTATTCGCATTGTACTCAGTTTAGCTCTCTCAAAAGGATGGCCTCTGCATCAACTTGATGTGAAAAATATTTTCTTGCATGGAGAACTCAAGGAAACTGTATACATGCATCAACTCATGGGTTACAGAGACCCTATTTTTCCCACTCATGTTTGTTTGCTGAAGAAATCTCTGTATGGGCTAAAACAAGCTCCTCGGGCATGGTACAAGAGATTTGCGGATTATGCCTTTACTATTGGGTTTTCAAATAGCAGGTCGGATCACTCTCTTTTTGTTTACCGTCGAGATGGTGACATTGCTTATATCCTTCTATACGTGGATGACATTATCTTAACTGCTTCCTCTGATGCTCTTCGCAAGTCTGTCGTATCTTTTCTTAGCTCGGAATTTGCTATGAAGGATTAGGGGGCCCTGAGTTATTTCTTGGGTATAGCTGTAACTCGTCACGCAGATGGTTTATTTTTATCTCAGCGAAAATATGCAGAGGAGATTATAGACCGCACTGGCATGTCTTATTGTAAACCATCTCCCACACTAGTTGACACTAAACCGAAGTTGAGCGCTACTTCTGGCACACCATATGATGACCCTTCACATTATTGGAGCCTTGCAGTATCTCACTTTTACGAGACCCGACACTTCATATGTTGTGCAACAAATTTGTTTATTCATGCATAACCCGATGGAGGAACATATGAATGCTCTCAAGCGTATTGTGCGATATATTCGGGGAACTTTAGATCATGGCTTGCATTTATATCCTTCTTCGACAACCACTCTCATTTCTTATACAAATGTTGATTAGGGTGGTTGTCCAGATACTAGACGCTTGACTTCTATTTATTGTGTTTTTCTTGGTGATAATTTGATCTCTTGGTCCTCTAAATGACAATATACTTTGTCTCATTCTAGTGCCAAAGGAAAATACCTCGAGGTCGCTAATGTGGTGTCTGAGTCGTGTTGGTTGTGGAACCTTATGTTGGAGCTTCAGTGTCCTATTCAGAAAGCTACATTATTCTATTGTGATAATGTTAGTGCTATATATCTTTCAAGGAATCCGGTTCAACATCAGCGCATGAAACATATCGAGATGGATATTCATTTTGTTCGCGAAAAGGTTGCTCGCGGACAAGTTTGAGTCTTACATGTCCCGTCGCGCTATCAAATTGCAGACATCTTTACAAAAGGTCTTCCTTTAGTTCTCTTTGAAGACTTTAGGGACAATCTCAGCGTCCGACCACCTTCCGTTTCGACTGCGGGGTGTGATAGAATATATGCATATATATTAATTTTAGAAAGTGTATATTTGATTTCCTTAGTTATAGCCAAGAATGACTCTTGTATTGATGTATATAACTATCAGTTACTCAATGAAAGAAATCAAGGAATTACCTTCTTTCAGTATCGTACCGTATCGGCGATACACCGCGATATGTACGATACATAATTTTGTTGTTTTCTTCAAGAAAATTTAATCTTTTCATCCAAAATTTACCAGGAACCACATTAAAGATCAAGACACATTTCATTATTTTCTTCACTTTCAATTTTAAAACTTAATATAATTAAAATTAGAGTTGCAAATTGTAATTAATGTGTCTTCTAGCAAAAATGGAAAAAATAAAAGATAAAGGTTATGAAGTTGATCAATGAAGATGATGCTATTGATGAAGACGAAGATGATGAAGTTGTTGTTTTCTTGGATGATGATGGTAACAACAATGAAGGTCATAGCAATCATTTGAAAAATGTTCAAGATAAAGACTAGTTTCTTATTTTATATTGTGTTTTAAAATTTAAGATTATGAGCACAATTTCATTTGTTGAAACGTTGAATTTTGAATTAGGATTTTGATATTTAATTTAATGTCAAATCTTTGTATTGCATTCCAAATCTTGCAGATGGTGGATCTGGGTACATCGCATGATTCTGATGTCTCTATGCGGTATTTTATCAACTCTCACCAATCTAATCTGCTTATGCCTACATTTGATATTTCAAATACAAATTCTATGTGTGTATATGTATCCTAACGGCTACTTTAGATTCAAATTCAGAAAAGTCTATTTTATTTTGTTAACATTTTCACCATATCAATTCACACTGAGTATGTTTGTAATCAGCTCATTTCTGTTTAAGTTTAGATATGTGAAATGGTTAGAGTTGACACCCAGGACCAACAAGCAAAACAATCTCAAGTTACTTTGAAGAGAAAAGTCGGGGGAGCAACAACCACGAAGAATATTAGTAGCACTACAACTAGCTCCAAAGCCGGGGGAGCTAGCGGAGGCAGTGGAGGTGCCGAAGGCAGTGGAGGAGGAATGCACGCCTTCACGAGCGGCAGAAAGGGGATTTTACCAATCTTTCATTGTGGAAGCATGAGTGGACGCGACATGACATCCAATGCAACAACTAGACATGTGAAGAGTACTTGCAGCGAGCGCTGAACAAGGGCCTTGAAATGTTGACCGAGAAGAGGAGTTTGGCTTGAGCCATGGCACGACTGCATTTGCGCAACGGAGAGGAAGTTTTGGTTCAAAGGTTGATGGATAGTACGAAATTAGAAGAATATGTGTTAAGCTGTTCAATGCATTGTAAAGCCAGATTTGTTGACATATTTAGGCACTTCGAATTACTCAGGTATGGTTATATTGTTCGCATGATAAGTTAGCTAGACAATAATGGGGACCATATTTGTGACATTTATGGATAAAAGGGATAGGGGTGTAATTAACAGTTATAATTTTTTTACCCACAAACAAGTAGTAAACACTAACAACAATGAACGGAATGCACAAAAAGAGTTTTATTGCCCACAATGAATGATTTGGGAAAATGAGCTCTTCACCTATTAATACTAGAGTCCTATCTAAATGGACGGCTATGATCTAAAGTACATAAATATCATCAATGTCTAAGATTTGACATCTAGAGAGTTCTTATCTTCTAACAAATATTACATCACTTCATAATAACATTCTAGACATGTCTTAAAGTAGCTAGAAATGAGGGCTTATAGAAAGTATAATAACATTCTAGACATATCCTAAAGTAGCTAGAAATAAGGGCTTCTAGAAAGTTCTACAAGCGTAGAGACACTTGTGGGCTCTATGGTTCTTTGGTTTGGGTTTCATGAATTGAGCCTTATGCTTGGACTTATCATTTCATGATATTTATTTTGCACATGACAATCACAAGTGCCAAGTCTTGCATTTTCTCGAGCATTCTCAAACATTTAGTATACTACCACATTTGCATGAGTTACCTTTTTATTGTTCGAGGAGAATTTTTGTGTCACGTACATTCGGTCCGTGACATTAAGCCCTCTTTGTTTTGAGGGATAACGGAATGGATACAGTAAAAGCGGGAGAGAGGACATGAAGCAAGAACGAGTAAAGTAGATGGCTAAAGCTGGCATAAAGTAGGAAAATGAATTTCAGAATTGACCGTATCCTTATTTTGTACCAAGTTCAAAAAAATTACTATAAAAGTTTAGGGATTAATGGAAGGGATAGTTACAGGTTACTACTCTCATGACAGTGGTTTGTTACTCGTTACTACCCTTATATATTTTTATTTATAGATTACTACCCTGATATTGCATTCCAAATAGAACTTCAACTGAAACAATTACTTACACAAAAATTATATTTTCTATTCGACCAAGTTGTACCATCATTAATTTTACTGAATATTTATGACTTCCTCGTTCAACCATTTGTGACGAAAAATTTATGTCACATATCACAATTTTTTTTATAGTGAATACACATATTTCTCACATGAAAATTTAATGATATGTTGCTACTTCTTCTAGTCATTATTTTTCCAGCTAATTAATCAAACCTATCGGAGTTGGAATCGACTTTAATTAGTACTTTCCTTCTCAAAATAAAATTGAAAGTAAATACTAAATAATAGGATTCAGCTATATCTGTATTCATTAGAAATTTGGAGCCCTAATCCGTACAGGACTTTAGTTTGTTTCCTAAATTAATTAGGGCTAAGTGTATAAATATATAAACTACATATACGCAGCTTTTTGTGTATCTGTGTGTGATAATGGCGGAAAATAACAACCCCATGATTCAATCTTCAACAGCATCATATATTTCAAGTCTAAATGATGAGTTATTGGTGGAAATCTTGTGCAGACTCAGTTCTCCCAAGTACGCAACTCAGTGCAAGTGCATCTCCAAACGTTGGTTCTCCCTCATCGATAGTTCTAATCCATCATCTAATTCCTATTTTCTTCGCCGCTGGAGACAGATCTATCAAAATCCCAACAAAGGAGAGGAACAGGAACAGGAGCTACCCATTGCTCTCTTAACACAATATCAGGACTCTATTTTCAAGGTTTTCTCCCTACACACCAGAGAAAAGAATATTCATCATGTCATTTATTACTATCCTTCCTTTAACCAGGAATCGCCTACGGTCAAATCTCTAAATTATCTTCCTCGTAATAGTAGTACCGTTGATCCCTTTTATATTCTTGCAGCGTCTAAAGATTTAGTTGTATGCTGCCCCAAAAAGAACGATCACAGTGTTTACTACATCTGCAATGTCATGACTAGGCAGTGGAAAGCACTCCCTCCGCCGCCTCCCCTGCCTTTTGAGATCAAACTTTATAAAATTCAAGTTGGTCTTGTAGTCTCGGATGACGATTTTGGCACTAATTGTCTCAAATTCAAGGTGGTGCGCGTTCATTTATCCAATTCTAATCGCACACTAAATATGGAGATATTCTCATCTGATGATAGTAGTGGCGAGTGGAGATTGATAAAGATGAGTGTGCCAGAATTTTGCTTTAGTGAGAAACCTGTATCCTACAATGGAATGCTGCTTTTGTTGAGCAAATCGAAACCCGAACGAATTGTCGCGTTCAAATTCCACTCACTTGTCGATCATGCCAATGAAATTGCCAGTTATACTTATCTTTCACTTCCTCCGGGTTATAACGCTCATATCAGCTCTCGTATAGGAGTGTGCAGAGGGCATTTGCGAATAGGCCAGATAGTTTTTCCTGATCCTGATTTTCCAATGGACAAGAAATTGATTATTTGGGAACTAAATAGTAGCAGCCATGGTTGGGAGTTGGTTCATGAGTTAGATTTTAGTGAAGTCGAGGGCGGTTCCATATTAAAAAGATGTTACCAGAGGGGTTTTATTTTGGATTTTCACCCACACGATAGAGACCAATTGTATTTGTGTTTTCTAGTATGTCTTAGAGTACCCTTGATATCTATAGTGTGTTTGTGCAATTTAAGGAACAAAACAATAGAAGAAATTCAAGTGCTTCCCGAAGTTCCGTTATGGGATAGTATTGTCTTCCTGGTTCAGCTTCCGTCTTGGCCTACACAAGTTCCTCTGTTTCCATGCCCGCCTGAGCTGCAAAAGCAACTGAGAACGTCGTCGGATTTAGCATTTCCAATCTTCAAGCTCCAAAACAAGTGTAGTGTTTTTACTAATTTCTATTTAGTTTTTAGTGTTAGTATTTTGTTAGTACTTTATTTTGTTTATTGTTTCTAGTGTAGTTCAATTTCTTATTCACAGCTTCTCTTGTAGTATATTAGTTGTTGGACATCCTTTCCACTCAATTCATCCAAATAGAATTTTAAATTATAAATTAAATAGGTGTCTGGTTATTCTGTATATGTGTTGGAGCTATCTTCTCATATGATGAAGATTGTGATAATGGACTCAAATTCAAATTGATAACATTAGGAAGAGATTTAAACCAAAAAGAAGTACTCTATCAGTCTCAAAATAAGTGTCATGTTTTACTTGCATTTTTGTCATAAAATAAGTGTCTTGTTTCCTTTTCTATTAAGTTAGTTATGCATGAATTGTCAATAATATTCTTGTAAAAAGTTAGTTAGTATCTCTCAACACATGATCATGAGGATACAATAGTAAACATACCACACTTATAACGAACTTATCCTTAATTTTTCTCAAAATAGACAGGAGGACACTTATTTTTAGACGGGGGAGCATATATTATGTGTTTCTAGGAAAGAAGAAGAAGAAGATGAAAGGGGAGATCTTCTCATTAGTAGACAGTTCTAGTGATTGGAAAGCGCGGAGGAGCTAACTATTGAGCAGATCAAACGCATGCAATATTGCTCGAAGCGCTTAACAATCCACTTACTATGGTATGTCTTTGGGCTAAACTCAATTGCCAAAAGACAACAAATCTCCCGAATGTTTAATGCAGATGCTCATTATTCCGCTCCATGCTCCGCATCAGCTTGGAATCATCATTTGGTTGCCTCATCTTCTTCAGTTTGTTTGTTTGTTACCAGGTTTCTGTTGAAGGTCAGCCTTGAGTACGGGAATCTTAGTCCTAAGTATGTTTAGGGTTCTAGATTTTTATTTCTGATCGACCATGTGGGAGCATGTTCCCTAGAGGAGATTTGGCATAATCAGCTTAGTTGGATTGATAAAGTTCTATTTTGTTGTTCAAAAGATAGTAATTGTAATAAACTACAAGAGAAAGTTGTTTTTCTAGATGGAATTTGCTAGAAATTTGCACGGAAATGGGTTGATTGCATGGATTTGCGACGCCTCATAATTCATAGCTATTATAAGAGTCGAATAATTACAACAAACATATGTTAAAATCATGTGTTTATGAACAATATTACGAAATAGCTTTATGTAGTTACTCCAGTATGTAGACACAATGTAGCATGTTATAAGTGTAGCATTTAGTGTAAGTGGCTACGATTAGATGGTGTGTCAAATAGCTAGCGGTAAGATATGCCACTAATGTAATTGAGTAGAAAACTCTAGAGATGTTCTGATTCTGGTGGTTAGGCCTATAAAAAGATAGTGTTGGTATCATTTGGGGATCAAGCAATTAAAGCCTCATTTGTGGGAAACAAAACCGAGTCTCACCTTTATAACTATGATCTTGCACTAAATTTGTATATGAAATACGAGATATTCTTTTCATGTCTCTAACACTTTTACTTGTATTATATATTTCTCACGCATGCAAAGAACACCCGTAGATGAGTGAGAATGTCTAGAAAGATAGGGAAAAAATGTAGAAACAAGAAATGTCAAACGTAATATTTAAAAACGAAAACGAACCTAATCTAAAGAAGACTTTTCTTTATTTCCTAATATGTTTAGGTCTCATTAAGCAAAGGACACGGCGTATTTATATAGTGTAAAACACTAAATCAGCTTCCAACTAAGAACAAATTTTGTTGTAGAGAATTTTATTACGAAGAAAAGATTGTTCAATCTTCATCATCACCATCAATATCATTATATATTTCGGCTCTAAGCGACGAACTACTGCTAGAAATATTGTGCCGACTTGATTCTCCCCAAAACGTAACCCAATGTAAGTGCATCAGCATACCTTGGTACTCTCTTATCAATACTATTTCATCGTCCGATTCATATTTTCTTGATCGTTGGAAAAATATGCATCAAGAGGAAGAGGAGGAGCTTCCCATTGTTCTCTTGACACAATATCTACGCCTCTCCTCCTTCGACACGTCCTGGGGCACTACAAAAAAAGTTTCGATCTGTGACGGAAAATTTGGCGTCACAAATTGCGACAGAAATCATGTTTTCAGTCACAGTTCCATCACAGATCGGAGCTTACAAAGTCCCGAGAAGGCGACCCGTTTATGAGCACAGAAAAAGATGATGCCAGACAACAGTGGAACCAAAACCTGAACTTGTCACCAATGCCAATTGAACGTAATCAACATAATTAGTTGAATAATTATCAATCTTACAATAGTGTAAAGGGATTTCCACGTACGGTTCGTTACGAAACGCACATCTCTACTCAGGTAGCATTTTCACCAAATCTCTCGAACGTGATTGTTTTTCGAACCTCTTGACAGGTCTGGCATTTCCACTCTTCTTACATACTCCAAATTGAAGAGGTATAAACACAAAAAAATAAAACGAAAACAACGCCTAATCAATACAGGACAGTACTTTATTTCCTAACTTTTGAACCCTAATTAATCTATATCGGACTTACTTTGTTTCCAAAATTAATTAGGGCTTTGGAAGGACGGACTCAGTGTATAAAAAGTATAAGCTGCTCTTGGTGTGTGTCAAATTGCCAATACACAAACAACAATTGATAATTAATGGCGGAAAATAACAACGTCCCCATGAATATTCAATCTTCATCAACGTCACATGTTTCAAGTCTAAGTAACGGGTTATTGGTAGAAATCTTGTGCAGACTTGATTCTTTCAAGTCCGCAACGCAGTGCAAGTGTATCTGCAAACGCTGGTTCTCCCTTATCGATAGCACTAATTCATTGTCAAATTTCTATTTTCTTCGCCGGTGGAGACAGATCCATGAAATGGCCAACAAGGAAGGAGAGGAGGAGGAGGAGGAGGAGCTGCCCATGGCTCTCTTAATACAGTATAAACACTCCTCCGCATAGCCCATCGAAAACAATCATCACGTCACTGATTATTATCCTGCCTTGAATAAGGAAATCCCAACGGTCAAATCTCTAACTTTTCTCCCTTGCAGTAGTATAAGCATTGATCAAGTTTATATTCTTGCAACGTCTAAAGATTTAGTTCTATGTTGCCCAAAAGACTACGACCACAGTGTTTACTGCATCTGCAATCCCTTCACACGACAGTGGACTGCCCTTCCGCCTCCTCCTCCTCTTGCTGTAGAATTTGATGTTAGTCTTCTAGTCTCCGACGATGGTTATGGTAATGAACAATTCAAATTCAAAGTGGTGCGTATTAGTGAAGATGCAACGTATGGTAAAAAGACTATAGAGGGCGAGATATTCTCATCAGATGATAGCAGCGGCGAGTGGAGAAGGAATGAGATTAGCTTACCTATCCCTTACTTATCTGAGAGAGTTGTATCCTACAACGGGATGCTGATTTTCTATACAACTTTAATGAAACCCGTTTTGATTATTTGGGAGCTAAATGAACATAATCAGGAATGGGAGTTCGTGCACGAGTTAAATTTTAGTGAAGTCAGAGCTCGAAGTTACAAATGGGAGTCAATTTTTTATATTATGTCTTTCCACCCACACGATAGAGATCTCTTGTATTTGTCAATGAATAGATATAGCAAATCTTATGATCAAAGAAGAGAAGAAAGATGTTGGATATGGCTGTGCAATGTAAGGGAGAAATATTTGAAAATTGTTCGAGAGCTACCGGGTTGTGGCTCTCAAGTCTTCCCTCTTCACTTGCCTTCTTGGCCTTCTTGGCATATATAATTTTAGCTTGTTTTTTTTTTTACTTTAGTTTGTTTCTAAATTCTAGTGAGGAAGCTGTTACTAATGCATTAGTATGATTCATGAACCGCATTGATGGACCTTTCAACAACTATACATCTTAACAAGTTATATTTTCTTTTTTTTAGTTTCTTGAATCTGAAAATCCTATATCAAAAAGTTTATAGCGTGTATTTACGTTGAAAATCTAATTACAATTGGCCAACAAAATCAAACGTTCACAAAATCAAATGATCATAATCAGGAATGGGAGTTCGTGCACGAGTTAGATTTTAGTATCAGTTTATATGATGGGTGTGCCATTGTAGCTACAAGTTGTCAATTTTAATTTGTTTGTGCACCTAAGTGCTTCTTACTTTCAATTCATTATAGTTTCTAGTTGAAATAATATGTTCGGATTTCAAATTCTTTTGAAGGAGTGAAAAAAAAATGTAAGTTGTTCCTATTTGTTTGTAGCTCTGTTAGTTGTTGGACCATCTTTTCCCTCAATTGTAAGTCGGGCTCTTTCACTGGCCCGCCATTAATGATGGATGGACTTTACCGGCAGTTTTGACGTTTTGATGAATACACTTTTGACGTTTAACTACCCTCAAGTTTAATTGAGATTTTTCACTACCCTGTAGTTTCATTCTGTTAACAAAATACTCCTCCGTGCAAATTTTAGTTTGTTTTCATATGAAAAGACCAAGATGCCCTTTTTACAATTCACTACCCTATAGTTTCCACGTTTTACAATTCACTACCCTATAGTTTTCACGTTTTGCAATTCACTACCCTGTAGTTTGCACGTTTTACACTTCACTA
>JAYMTI010000103.1:0-15350 GCA_036897505.1 Pelargonium transvaalense | reverse complement strand
CCAATCAATCAAGTCCCAAAAATCATAGCAATGCCAAAAACCAAGTTCTTAGGAAAGAATAAGAGATAAAGCAGACCAGAGAAATCCTTAATCATCTAATTGAATCAGACATAGAACACTCACATTGAATTACTGGCTGGTGAAAGGGGAGATTGAGTGTAACTATTGGCACCGGTAGAGTCCATCGGCACTGCCCATAAAAATCGATGGTCGACCTACGCGAGAGAGAGAAATTGATCTTCGGTTCTTCGTCACAGTGCGAGAGAGAGAACTCGCGGGCTAAATAGGTTGGGCACTAGCCCGCGCCCGTTTGGCATGTGCAGTAGTGCCGACACGCCATACCTCCTGATATTTATTCTCCGTGCCAGGTTTGTTGGGTTTAAAAACCAGATCCACCTGCCAAATTAAGCTTGCGTTAAATATATAATTAGATCAGGCTAATAAAAATAATGAATAGAGGAGCTTATTATCACAATATATAGTAAGTAGCTAGAAGAAGAATGTTGGAATGAATAACTGAACCACTTACATTCTCATGGAATACGAGATCATGTGATGTTAGGCCACTGCCAAATGTCTTCATATTAGGACACTTATAAAAGCTAAGTTCATGCATGGACATCCACGGTAGAGTATATTTATTCCCACTGGAAACGCTTACGAGATTTGGAAGACCGTCCAAACAAAATCTGGTCATTTGAGGAAACAAAACACATACAGCTCCATCATCGTCTTTTTCATCTTCTTCTCCTTTCCCAACAACATGATTCATGTTTTTACAGTGTCGCACTTGGAGACTTTCTAAGTTCTGAAAGCCCTGACGTGCTTGTGCACCATTCTTCCACACATGTTTCAACTCTGACAGATAACGCAACTCCAGTTCTTCTAGTTGGGGCAGAATTGAATTTGTTGCATTTTCCATGTTCTCAAAGTCAAATATCACTTCCATGTAATCACATGACTCAATCTTGAGACGTAGTAAATTTTGAAATTGTTTTGTCCAGTCAGGTGGCGGGCAGGATAAAAAGGCTACCACTAAGCTGTAGAGATTATGAAATGATACTGTTAATATAGTTGTAGTAATTCGATAGTAGAACTTAAGTCCTCTACACACAGCATTATTGAGTCAATATCAAATACTCCCTCCGTCCCAAAATGAGTGTCAACTTTCTCTTTTTAGGAAATTAGTTATGCATCAATTATCAATAGTAACCTCATACAAGATGCATCATTTTGAGGGTCTAACTTTGTCCAAATTTGCAAATTGGGTTTAGCTTTCACCATTATATGTAGTTTATGCACTTTATATTTTCAATATGGGATTTAGTCATCGCCCACTTTCAACTCTTCACATGCAAGTCTCACACATTTTCATTTTAAAAAAAACTGTAAATAATGGCGAACGAAATAGGATGAGAATTAATTGGTGACTGATCGTATACAGTGAAAAACATATTGAGTGAGATTGAAATGAGATTATAGTGACATGTTTTGAAAATATGAGAACAAACATATGTGTCATTTGTTAGCTAATATAGTTTTTTGCTAAAGAAATTTTTTGTTGTATAAAACTAAATTAATATTCAGTTAAAAGTGAGAACAATAATTTTTATTTTCGTATAATATCAATTTATAACAACGTGCCCCCACTAATATGGCTTTGGGTCAGTCTGATCTATTTTATTAGTCCTACCCGAATTTTTTACAACCCTATTCTTGAGTGACCACTCTTCTGAACAATGATGCATCATAACTCATATATAGAAATCTTAAAACAGACATACCTCTATGTTGGAGGATTGTGGCAGTGTTGACATGAAAACGCTCTTAAAATTGTGTAAGCCGCATATCACCAATGTCATCAACTGAGGAAGCTCAAATGCAATAGTAGATTTGGACAAAGCAATTAGATCTGGCACATAACATAGTTCCAAGTTGGTTAGTTGAGGTAACTCTATTGTAACTGTAGTTGTTGCTGCTCCCTCGCCCTCCCATCTACTGCTGCTTTCCAGGTGGAAAACTTCAATCATGTTGCTGCCGTTTACATGTAAGCTTTTGAGTTGAAACAAATTTGTAGCGATGTTAAATGGAAGGACATATTTCAAAGAATTAGTACGGACATCAAGAGATTGTAGGTGGCTGAGGCTAGGACTTCCCCCAACAAAACCCTTCTTCAAACTCAATTGTAGCAAATCAAATAAATTACCTTCCGGGGCAGAATCATATTCTAAATACCCTTCTCCACATACATTTAGAATTTCTGTTTTCTTCAACAGGGTATCAATCAAACTCACCATGTGCTGGTCAATTCTTTCTCCAACTATGAGTTCAATATCCAATCTGTTGGGGAATTCGTGGTTCTTATTCCTCCAAATGTCTTTAACATTCAACATACTGAAGCCCATGACTATATGAAATTTGATCAATTTCTCGAAGTGCAAGTCTTTTGGATCGATTAGATGAGGATAGGGTAACGAGATGGCTAAAGTGGTCAAGTTAGACAAACATCTCAACTCAGCAGTGCTTGCATTCACTGCTTCTTTGCCCTCTTCCACCATTTCCCATTCCACTTCATTGCCTACCAAGTATAGGTTTTCCAGCTGCTTTAATCCAGAGAGGACACCGTATGATATTTTAACAGAGGAAGAACGATTAGTATTTGTACAGTCTAACAACCTCAGCCGAGTAAGAAGGCCAAGTTTTGACGGCAACCAAACTCCACACGAACCGTAGAAACTGAGGATTTCTAAACTCCTTAGTGCTCCAATTGTAGATAGATCTATGTTTCCAAGATCATAATATTCTAGACACAATGTTTGAATGTTCTCTAGTCCCTGGAGTTGAAGTGGAGGAAGCTTTGGTCGCCGTGTATACGAATCAATTTCTTTCGACAAAGCTAGAACATTTAGTTTCTTCATCCCCTCAAAAAAATTCAACGCAATCTCTGGCTCAGATAACCATAAGAGCTTCAACTTTGTAGAGTCAAATATACCACCAGATTTTTCGTAGTATTTGCAATTATTCATAACACCGTATTCTTGATCCACAGACCCGATTGATATGCCAACGTCCCGTACAACATCATGCATTCTGACATGCCCTGGCTTCTTGCTCTCTAGCAGTAAAAATAATCTTCTTAATCTACCCACCAACGTATGGACTCTATTTCTTGCATCTTGAATAGAATATTTGTCTTTCGTCAGTAAACCAATGCCCACCCCGTACCGGAACAAAGTTTCAATTGGAATATCAGCATCTTCGGGGAAGAGACAACAAAGTAGGAAGAATCCTTGTACTTGCTCACTCTTCAAGTAATTATAACTCAACTTTATGCAGGACTCCGCACCATCTCCATGCCTTCCTCTTTTCAGCTCGTGAAGTGCATCACTCCACTCGTACTTATTGCTTCCCGCAGCTCTAAGTGTGTTCCCAACCGTGCCAATGGCTATGGGTAAGCCGCCACATTCATTTACAATCTGCTCTGCTATGGGCAATACATCTGGAGCTTCACAACAATTGCCTGCACTTTCCTTGAAAAGACAACGCGCTTCCTCTTCCGACAAAGTTGGAACTACAAAATTAGTTGGGGTTCTGTTGATCCCACGCCCCATTAAGAATACATCCTCCCTTCGAGATGTAAACAAAACTGTGTAGCCCCCTGAAGGTATGGATGGAAATCCTATGTCCGCAAATTGAAGCTCGTCCCAAACGTCATCCAATACGAGTAGGAATTTCTTGATTTTGACTATTCTTTCATGTAGTTTTCCTGCTCTTCCCTCCTCGCTTTGCTGATCCAATTTCAAACCAAGTTGGTCAGCAATTGCAGCTCGGATATTCCTTAAATCAGGTGTCTGAGAGACTACCGCCATGGCAACTTCATCAAACAACTTTTCTTCTCACTTTATTAACAATCTTACTCACCATTGTTGTCTTCCCCACTCCTCCCAGCCCGCAAATACGGATCAAGTTGGCTCCATCATCTTTCTTGAGAGCCTCCATGATATTGTCCATTATGGACACTCTGTAATCAAAATCCTGAAACCCCCGTGTCGCCATTGTCGACGTGGATACTAATCTTGGAGGCTGCGCAGGACAAGCTATTTGGTTTGCAGAAAAGTTGTCATCTTCAATGAGCCGGACAACAACTGGAATCTTCTTTTTAGCTTTCCTACTGACTGTGTAGCGCGACTTTAAATCTGGACACCGCCCATTCAAACAACACCCTTCATTAACTTTGGCAGGTTCAGTATTAAGAAAAAGGCCAACCTCTTCACTGATGGCCCGTGCTCGCTCTAGCCAGATTATGACCGAAGGCATAGGATCTCGTGAGTTCCTTCTCTCAGCATCCACCAATAGTTGCACGCCAGACATCTTTCCATCAAGCCTTTCAAGTTCTTTTGTGAGACTTTGAATGTTCCTTTCGTAGGAGATAAGATAGCCAAACTGCCGCCGAATTGGCTCCATGTCATATTCCACAATTGTGCCAGCCACTGACCCAACAATGGATGTCAAAAATTCCATTTCTTGCTTTCTTCTTCTCCTCTTCTTTTGAACAATCAAAGGAAACTACAAATAAATATATGAATGGGAATTAGAAATAGTCATTCAAGTGCAAATTAAACAGGGAATAAGTACCAAAGAAAGAAAGAGCCATAATTTCTTATCCTGTGTTACCAACTCTAAGTAACAAATATATATACAATATGATGTGATCTTGAATTTATAAAACAGGAAAACATTATTAAGATTCAATATTGTGAACAACTTAAAGCTAACCATAGAGAAGAGGAAGAAGAGATATTAGAGAAAACATGTAACAAAACTCAACAGCTACTCTATAGTACATCAGCAACTTATATTCCTTTTGCTAGTTGCTACAGAATAGTTCTTAGGCTTGAAGATAGCTTGTGAAACATTAAGCATCTAGTAGATCTACTAGGGTTTGCTCAAAGATGTCATGTATAAATCTACTGCACCAACAAATCATTTAACCAATCATTGATTGCACAAAAAACATCAATGCCGCGACAATTTTACTTGTTCAGACAGGAAACAAGCTGATGTTGAAAATAGATGTGAAAATATATATGATAATTAATAAATTTAAAACCAATTAACAATAACTTTTGGAATGAAAAACAAAAACAATTAACAATAGAAGGTCAAGGGAGTGTATGTGAAGGCAACTTCCAAACTTCCTGCTTCAAAAGGAGGATTTCCCTGCTAAAGAGCATAATAAAACATTTTAGTGGTTAACAACAACTAGCTCACCCTGAACAATAAGTGTAAACCAATACATATTAGAAAAGGCAATTCGGGTCTTAGCATGTGATACGACACAAAATATACATGTTTGGGCTCACTGATTTTGTAATCATGTCACGTTCGTATTGAGTCTCAAAAACACGCACAATTAGGGGTTATAACTGAAAATTAATCCCCAAAAAACACTTGTAAGTTAACATAGTTATTTTACATAGGTTATATTTGTGATATTTAATCATGTAGAGGGACTGTCATGCCAAAAGTGTTGGTCTAGTCATGAAAAACGTGTTAGGTCGTGTCATGTTCGTGCTTAATATTTGAGTATGATTATTAAACGTTTTGAGTTCATGTTGGTTCATATAGCACACCGTCAACCTTTAACACAACACAAACAGAACACACAACTTGCCAACTCTAAAATTACATATATAGGTAGTTGCACTATATATAAAAGATTATGCATTCGCAGCAAATAATTAGCAACCTGATTCCAATATGACATTTTTATCATTTTTTCACGCCACATAATAAAAAAATTCAGTGTCGTGTCAGTATCATTAACAAACCATAAATTTACAGTTACTAATACTGGAGTATGAATGAAAGAATTCGTATACGATCGGACAAAACTCCATAACTCAACAACATAGTCAAGTACAGGGGTGTGAATTACAATTGGAACTGCCAATTCAGGTTTCATGTCAAAATCTAGTAGTTTTTTCCCGGATTCGGGCTGGAAAGACCTATCCTAAAACCGGAAAAAATCCACAAAAACTTTAAAAACATCCTGATAGTGTTTTGGGTGCACGTGGATTGTATACCATTTTTGTTAAAGATGGTGTACTAACTTTTGTAAAATAAAAGTTTTGTATCATTTTAAATATTAGAGCAAAGATTCCATACCCGATCTGTTAAATCAACAAGTCAACAACAGTATCAAGTATAAGGGTTTAATTAGAGCTCAACTGTTCGGATTTTGAGTTGACTTCTGGTTGGGTTTTTGGTCTCTGTTTGGAAAGACCTACCTTTTGAGGATAAAGATTACGGGTTTTGAATTAGATTTCCAACATGTAAAAATTACAAATTCCGTTCCAACCCGAAAATTATCAGATATCCATGCAACCAAAATCTGCAAAAAAAATGTTGATAGTGTTTCGGGTGAACGCAGTTCGCATACCATTTTTGTTAAACCCGATCCGATAAAATCCACAAGTCGACAACATTATCAAGTATTATGGTTTAATTAAATCTAACAATTTGTGTCAAATCAAAACCAAAATATAAACTTGGAAGCGGTCTTTCTCACTAGGAGGGTGAGGAGTGTCGTAGAAGACAAGTTTGGTTTCTAGGGTTTCCTGGTAAAGCGTCGTCGTCAACTTTTCTGCTTCTTAGTATAGTTCATTGTAAAGCGCCGTCGTCAAGGTTTGTGCTTCATCGTATAGTTCGTGGTGCTCAGTCAGGAACAGATGGATACGATGGAGAACGGGGAGAAGATGTCAGAAAGAGGAGAGGATATGCAAATTGAAAGGTTGGCCAAGGATCTCCATGATGTGGAGATTGAGGAAGATGAGATTGAGATCAATTATGGGCAAGGAGTAGCACTGAAAGCGACAGATTCTCAGGGAGTCATAAGTCTGGTAGGGAGGTTCTGGACAGACGTTCCTATAAATCTTCCCAATATGCAACAGGAAATAGCATCCTATTGGCGACTGTTGATGGGAGTCACAGTAAAGGAGTTGAGCGTTCCCACGCCGGGAAAACGCAGGGAAGAGAGGTTTTTGTTCGAATTGTACGAAGAGAAGGACTTTCAAAGGGTGATGCAAGAAGAGCCCTGGACATATAGAGGTCATGTTCTACTGTTGAAGCTCCTATCTCTGGAAGATGATCCATTCTCAGTCGAACTATGGGAGTTTAGCGTGTGGATTCAGACCAGAGGTATCCCTAGAAACTACATATCAAAGAAGGTTTGCAGTGATTTAGGTAACGCCTTGGGTAAGTTCAAGGAATCTGATCAGGCAAATTTCAAAGGTGGTTGGGGATAATATGCGAGATTGCGAGTGGACTTAAACATCTGGAAGGCTCTTTAGAAGAAGGCTAAGTTGAATTTTGCGGGGGTGAGTGCTCAGATCATGTTTCAGTATGAAAAAATCCCCACGTTTTGCTATTACTGTGGAATGGTTGGACATATGGAGAAAATCTGCCCAAAGTTTCGAGCAGCAATAGATCCTGGACAAGTTAGAGCGTTCGGAAGTTGGATTGTAGTTTCGAGGGGGGAAAGGTCTCAGGTTGGAGTCCCGTGGCTTCGGTCGGGTGTAGAGGAAAAATGGGAGCAGGTTATGCCAAAAACCCTAATCCCGATAACACCTAGTTCTCAGGACAGTGCTGACTGAGCACGGAGGTTTTTATTCCGCCTAAACGAAAGAGAGAAGAAGGAAACATTGTAGATGGGACAAAAACCTGTCATCTCAGATGTGCCCAAAGCAATGAGTTGCCTAGTATGGAACTGTCGTGGGTTGGGCAACTCACGTACAGTTCAAGTCTTGCGCAATCTGGTGCAAAGAAAGAAGCCCGACATGATTTTTCTGATAGAAACCATGATTCAGAGTGGTGATGCAGAGAAGATTTGTGACTCTGTAGGTATGAAAGGTTGCATCGCTGTGAACAGCAACAGGATAAGCGGCGGCTTGGCCCTCTTTTAGGTCGATCGGGTTCAAGTATCCCTGATAAACAGTTCAAGTTATTGTATCGATATGGAAGTCAGAGCAGCGAAGTGGGGTTTGTGGCGTTTTATAGGATATTATGGTGAACCGGATAGAGCAAAGAGGAAATTGTCATGGGACCGGATTCGAAATCTTGCAGGGGTATCAAATATCGCATGGATTTGTGCGGGCAATTTTAACGATCTCATGAGCCAAAATGAAAAGACGGGAGGAGAGCCTCAACCTCAGCATCTTATAGATGGCTTTAATTCTGCAATTTCAGATGCTGGGCTCATTGATCTTGGATTAACAGGTTACGATTTTACTTGGAGGAAAAGAAGAGGTTTGGTAATAATCATGGAAGAAAGGCTAGACATATTCTTTGGGTCCGATAGTTGGAAGGCTAATTTCGCGGATTGGTATGTGCAACATCTTCTTTTTACTTTATCAGACCATTGTCCTATGCTTCTTATCCCTAATCAAAACCAAGCTAGCAGGTCTTATAGGTGAAAACTTTTGGGTAAATGAGGAAGGATGTGAGCCGGTTGTGGCGTCGAGCAGGTCTGGCCGGTCAATTTAGGACAAGATTAAAAATTGCAATCAGGTGTTGTCGAGATGGGGGCGAAAATCGGCTGTTGGATTAAATAACCAGGTCCGAGAGGTAGAGAAAAAACTGGAATGATTGAGCTGTAGATCGGACGGTTTTGGGAGACAAAAGGCAGAAGAGGCTAGATTGGAATATTTAGAACTTCTGCATAAACAAGAAATTTATTGGAAACAACGGTCTAAATCTCAATGGCTTGCGGAAGGGGACTCTAATACAAAGTTTTTCCATCAGTACGCGTCAGCTCGCAAAAAAGCCAAGAGTTTCGAGCAATTGCGTGACAGTAACGGTAATTGGGTCAAAGGAGCAGATTCGATTCGGCAGTTAATGGCCGATCACTTTGTAGCCCAATTTAAGGCTAGAGGATCTACGGGGATGGTCTCGAGTTTGATGCAGGGAAGGGTGTCCGAGGCTTAGAACGATGAGCTCTGGTCAGTTTTTACGGAACAAGAAATTAAAGCGGCTATTATGGACATGCACCTGGATAAAGCTCCGGGTCGGGACGGTTTTAATCCAGATTTTTATCAGAAGTATTGGCATATTGTGGGTCCTGAGGTGACTCGAGCGTGCATTGACATGCTGAACACTCGAAAAATGCCAGAGGAGCTTAATAATACAAATCTGATTTTAATCCATAAGAAGTCGAGTCGAAACTTGAGACTGTTAGTGACTTGCGCCTTATTGCCCTATGTAATGTTCTTTATAAGATTATTTCAAAGGTCGTGGCAAACCGTTTAAAGCCTATCATCAACTCTATAATTGCGTTTTTACCCGGCAGGCTTATTTCAGACAACATTAGCATTGC
The DNA here is from genome assembly GCA_036897505.1 of Pelargonium transvaalense. Lineage (NCBI taxonomy): Eukaryota > Viridiplantae > Streptophyta > Magnoliopsida > Geraniales > Geraniaceae > Pelargonium > Pelargonium transvaalense. Next base: position 5,977 of record JAYMTI010000103.1, on the reverse strand, counting down.
AAATGAAGTCTTCCACTACATCCGGAAGAAGAATACAAGCAAACAATATTGGTGTGCGCTAAAACTAGACATGGCGAAAGCCTATGATAGTGTGGAGTGGGATTTCTCGCAGAATATGATGCTCGCCTTGAGATTTTATAGTCAGTGGGTTGAATTGGTTATGATATGTGTCCGTACAATTCAATTCAGAGTCGATTTTGAGAATAATCTGTCACAAGAAATCATGCCAGAGAGGGGATTGAGACAGGGAGATCCTCTTTCGCCTTATCTGTTTTTGATTTGTGCCGAGGGGCTTTCAGTCTTTCTGAAGTCGCGAGTGGACCAAGGCAAAATTCATGAGTGCCGGATATCTCAGGAAGCTCCGGGGATATCTCACTTATTTTTTGTTGATGACGCGCTTCTTTTCTTCAAAGCGGAATGTGCCGAAGCTAAAGAGATCAAAGAGGTGTTGCGTGTTTATGAGATGGATTCAGGTCAGAGAATCAATTTTAGAAAATCAAGCCTAGTATTTAGTTCGAACACTCCGATTCAAATTCGGAACAATGTGGCTGATATTGTAGAAGTGGACCCGGTGCCCTTTTTCACTAACTATTTGGGAGTGCCGGTTTGTAACGATGCCCGGAAGCCGAGACTTTTTGATCCTATCGTTGATAAAATTCAAGCTTGAGTTAGCTCTTGGAGTAGTAAGGTTCTATCAAAGGGAGGTAAAGGAATCCTGATCAAAGCCGTTGCTCAAGCTATTCCTTCTTATACCATGAGTATTTTCTTATTCCTCATCTCAGTGTGTACTCGAATCGAAACTGTGCTAAATGCCTATTGGTGGCGGGGAAATCATGGTTTCTCCTCGGGAATTAAATGGAAGTCTTGGCACCTGATGTGTGAAGGATGGATGGTGGGAGGTCTCGGGTTTAGATTGTTTTGAAACTTTAATCTAGCTCTGCTTGGGAAACAATTGTGGAGGCTTGAAACAGCTCCGGATTCGCTCTTTGGCATATTGTTTAAAGCCAAATATTTTCCGTCTATGTCTGCATTTGAAGCTCCGGTAGGATCAACCTCAGTTTCGTATGGAGGAGCATGAGGGCGGCTCAGGAGCTCATAAAGGCAGGGAGTATTATCAGGGTTGGATCGGGTAGTTCGATCCGGGCCTTATCTGATCCTTGGGTTGCAACGGTTCCGGATTTTATTCCGGAGATATCTCCAAACTTTGTGGCTAATGGGTTAGATCTTCTCAAGGTCAGTCAATTGAGAGACCCATGGTCGGGAGAGTGGGACGTTGATAAATTAAAAGAAACGTTTACATAGGGGAGCTGGAAAGAGATAATTAAAGTCCCGCTTAGCTCAAGATTGGTGCCAGATAAATGGGCTTGGATTCATTCAAAAAACGGGGAGTACTCTGTTAAAAGTGGTAACAGTCTTCTTTCCAGATCAGATGGTCCAAGTGGAGGAGCTCCTTTATGGAAGGTTGTTTGGTCGGCTCAAGCTTAGGTTAAAATAAAGCATTTTGTGTGGCGAGGTGTGTCGGGTTGCCTCCCGGTTATGACTCGGTTGGTTTCGCGTCGGGTAGATGTTACCCCGGAATGCCCGCGCTGTCATCAACATCCAGAAACTGAATCCCATGTTCTTTTGAACTGCTGGTATGCAAAGGAAGTTTGGTCGAAACTAGGATTGGGGATTTTAAGTACTAATTGTTCCGCTATTGAGCAATGGCTTGAGCTGGTCCGTGGGCGGAAAGATTCAGAGCTTTGGGTTCAAGTGTTATATGTGCTATGAGGGCTATGGAAATTTCGTAATGATGGCGTATGGAACTCGAAATGGAGATGCCCATCTGAGCTGATTCATATGATAGCTTCAGTTTTGCAAGCGTGGAAGAATAATAGGACTCGGGCTAAAGTGGCTTCTTTAAGCTTGGATCCGAGCAGGGGATCTTTGGGCAGCAGGAGCTGGACAGTGCCTCCCCTTCACTGCTTGAAAGTTAATGTAGATGGAGCTTTATTTGTGGAGAAAGGAAGGTCGGGTGGCGGCTGGATTGTTCATGACTGGCGAGGAGTGTGTTGGGGAGGGGGTCGCATCGGTTGGGCTTTCTCTCAGGACCCTCGCATGGCTGAAGCCATGACTTTCTGGGAGGCGTTGAGTTGGATCGTGAATCGAGGATGGGCCCGAGTTATAGTCGAATCGGACTCCTTGGAGGTCATATCGACAATTAAGACCAGAGGGGAGGGTAACACCAATGCCTTTGGTCTGATAATTTTAGATATAATCCATTGCATGGATCAATTTTCTTCCTGTCATGTTAATTTTATATATCGGTCTGCGAACCGAGTAGCGCATCATATAGCTAAAATGGCTGATTCAACTATAGGGGTAGAGTTTTGGTTAGGGAACAACGGTCCGCTGGGCATTGACTATTTGTTGATCTATGATATTCATTAGTAATCAAGCTCTATACCTTTTGTTTCAAAAAAAAAAAAATACCTAAGGTTGTGAGCTGGCCCGCTCGAGTTCAGATCGGTCCCACTGGCACTTAGGCCAAACAAATGGGACAAAAAAAAAACATTTTTTACATTTTGGGTATTTTTTTTCCAGCCTAAACATGTCATTATTAAGTTGAATCAGTGACAGTTCACAAATCACGCCCGTTTTTACCTGTCTCAAGATAGTTAATTTTGTGGCCCATTGATATGAAGTTACCTTGAATATACCCCCCATGTGGCATAATCTCAACATATATAATTTCCAGTCATGTTTTTCTTCCATATCTCTTATCTTATTGACTGCTAATGTCAATATAATGTTCCATGCTAAAATTGTAATTTAAATGCAGAACCTGTAATTATTAGAAAGTAATCCAGATCTCCAATTAATATTGTGTGTCAATGAATACTTATTAATTGCTTTGTCTACCTCCTACCAATAATTGATGTTGATATGGATGTTAGGTTATTAACTTAAAGTCACCTCCATTTTGTATCAATTTTAGACCCTCACATCATCCAAGAATTGAATATTAAGGCCCCACTTGTTAGTTCTATTGGTGAGATCTTGAATTTTTTTTTTCTTGTTGGGAGATTAAAAGAAAGAGATTACTATCACAAGACTCATGATAATAAGTATTGAGACTAAGAAAAACACATTTTGAATTAGATTTGATATGATGTTTTATGACCATGAATTTATTGGATATTAATTCCTAACATGTCAAATTCGCATAGATGTATGCATCGTGTCTTAAATGTATTAGTTCGTGACATGTCAAATTCTTATAGATGTACGTATCGTGCCTTAAATATATTAGTTCGTGACATGTCAAACTCTCATAGATGTATGTATCGTGTCTTAATCATTAATTTTACGGCTGAGATTTTATCTCTCTTATATTTTTTAAAAAACTATTAGCATCTATTTATGTTTCCACATTAAAATTGTCTTCTTAGGCGTTTGTCCATGCTCTTTCTTTTACTCTTGATCGGCTCTCTACTGAAGCTCCGACTATTTTTCAGCATCCTTATTCTACGACTGTTAGATTGTCATTCACACTCAATTTCATTTATGAAATGATTTTGAGAATTTTGTTTTCTCTCTCAATATCATTCATTACTCTCAACTCTATCTTTTTGAAAACTTTTGTTGTTTTCAGTTTGGACATGCTATCAATAATGTAATCTCTCTCATATTTCATTAGAGCTATTAATGCTCCTTTGGTATATAATTCTTCATTATTAATATTTACTTCCGCTCAAATGAATTTACAGACATGACCGCACGTTCGAATCTCTTTCTTTTTTATGTCTTGACTAATCAAGTCTCATCAACCTGAGACTCATTGTTCTCATTATTATTATTGCCAATGAAAAAAGAAAAACGGAATAAAATGGATACTCATTACATTGATCTTTTGGCAGTTACAAGCAAGGAAATTGGCTCATCTAGCTAGTAATGACAAAATGCAACTCTCAAGCATCACCATAAAGATCATATATAGTGGAAGTTGAGTTGCACACATTATTTAGAAGTAATGATGAAGACCATAAAAGAGATGCAGATATATGAAGATGAATTAAGCAGATGGGTTGTCCTTGAGCACATACTCATCCACCTCCTTGAAGTTCTTGATAGCAAAGTCTTTGATCAATGTTGGGTCTGGAACCTCCTCATGTGCCTTCTCATACTCACATGACCACTTCACCAACCCTCCTTCTCCTTTTGGTATCACTGAAAACTCCCCTTTGAAGCTCTTGTAGTACTTCAGCAGATCCTCTCCAATCACACTGTATGCAACCCATTTCTTCTCATCATCCACTGCAACAATCTTCTCCTTCGAATGCTTCACAATTGGAGAGCCTGTAATCCAAGATTCAAGATTTGAGCATATATCATCACACGAGTGCAACATGTATTATATATATACACTACATTATATGTGTACCTTCAGCGTATGTTATGAGGCGAACAGAGCCTGCGCACTTGCCATCGCCTTCAAGAACCTCGATGCTCTTGTAATCATGAGGGAAGGCTCTGGGGAAGAGATTGGTGGAGTCCCTGAGGCTCCCCCAGTACTTTTCTGGGCTAGACTTGATCTCAACCTCTGCTTCAATCTTTCCTGATGCCATTGTCTGATAAGAAAAGGCAAGATTGTGAAGATGATGATCAAAGAGAAATGATTGGTATGAGTAGTGTGTTCATGACCAAGATCATGAGCATTAATTTATAGATAGGCTGTGGCAAGACAAGCAAGTATAGGGCTTGGTTACTGGATATGAGGCTAATAAATTCATCACAACTGTGCTCACCTGCCTTCCTTCCCTGCCTTTACTACTGTGTACCAACTATAACAATATAGTTGAGGATTTACATAATTACATAATCACCTAAAAAACAATTGTTGCACCTACTTGCCTAATCAATACCCTTTTTAAGTTCATGTTAGAGCATTCGCAATGGATCAACGTTTAAAAACTTAATAATGCTAACCCACAATTGACAAATCAACGTACTAAATAGATTATATTAACCTCTAGACCTACCAATTTTTTATTTTAGTAAAATGAGATCATTCAGTGAGAGAGTGACACGTGACATATGAGATTAGTTTATTAACCGGTTAGTATACATGAGTTCCCTTATATCCGCCGTCCGCGGTGACATGATGTTTTGGTACTTCAATAACAAGCAAGCATGTAATAATTGGAGTAAAGATTCCATGAGGCTTGGAAACTATGAGGACAAAAGGATATGAAAATTGGCAGGACTTGGAGCTCGGTCAGTTTCTCATGGTGGTTGATGTAATGATGTGCAATGCAATGTGATAGCTTGAGTAGCATCACCTCCACACAAGATTGTGACCTCTTGAATGTTCAATCTAGATAAACAATGCAATATGTTTTAAGTTCTACCTAGGCTGATTTTCTTGGAGCCCTAAATGATGCTAAAATGACATTAATTTGCATATATTTTAGGTTTAAGAATGTAAGAGGAAAGCTACAACAAGCTTTAACAACATTAATAGAATGAAAAGCCATCCCAACTACCACTTTGTTGTCTCTGGACAATTTCAAAATGGAGGGAGGAGAGGCTGCAGCTTACATTTCCCTTTCAAGGAGAAAATACATCCCACTACTCAACAAAGGGTAAGCAAAAAATACCAACTTTTTTCTATTTCTTTGCCTTTTCTTCTTCTTAAAGTACATTTTTATCTTCCTTCTCTCTTCTAATCTAACTTCACTTGCTCCTTACGTACTCTTCTATAGGATTCTCCTACTGTCCAACCTCTAATAATCATTCCAAATTCAACATATGTTTGTTAGTTAGTTCCACAATATTTTGGAACTCAATGCAAAATTGGACCAACTGATCATAAATTTCTCTGGCACCAAGAGTTCACATCAATTCAGGGAAGCGTTATGCCTTTCAGATTAATCTTCGCGTGGAACAAATGCCGGAGAAGCAAGTCCGAAGATCAGACAGACCCTTGTAAGTACTT
>JAYMTI010000102.1:0-15614 GCA_036897505.1 Pelargonium transvaalense | reverse complement strand
ATTTATCAAGAAAACTCCTATATGAATGTTCTGTTTTATTTGGATTTCCCATGTAATAGGTCCTCTTCTGAGTAATTTCTCGAGCAAAGTGCTGCAGCACAGCACCAGGGTTATATACTTGTACTTTTTTTCACATCAACACAGGAAAATTATAGCTTGGTAAATGTTCTTGTATGTGGTAAATGATTTCCGTATACTGCAATCTCCAAGTTGACTCGATGACCAGGTTTAAGGTTTACATTTCAACCTTTTCTTCCATATATATACTGCTTCAGCATGAACCCGAGCTTGCAGAGCTGGACCTGGTTCCTACATCAACACTCACAGATTGAACCTTTATCAGGTCAATGACCTGCTACTTGAGAGAAAAAAAGAAACTAATGTGTTAAGAAATGTCATCTGCTAGAGTATATAGTTTGATGGATGTGTTTCCTGACACCACACAAGATTAATTTTTTTAATGAATCAGAATTTTCATGTATATAGTTCAATGCAGTGATTAGTGACAGGTGACGTTCAAATCATTATGCTGGCAAGAAATGCAGTTCCTCGAAGAAGTCTGTTGATTTGTTTCGTGTTGGAGGCAAGCTAATCTTTATGATCATCATTACTAGTGTTTTGTAACAATGTGAAAGGACCTCTGCTGCTTGTACATTAGTTTCCAATATATCTCCATGATTCATCATGATGACTTTGTTGCTTGACCAAAAAGAGCTGGCCAAAACTGATAGACTCGATCAAACTAGGTGGAAAACACGGCTCTTGTAGGCACATGACACTAATAGAAACTGCTCACGAATTGCGACCAGGTGATCGATGTTCATATTGATATCTACTCGTTTGTTTATCTCATGAGTCATGACAAAAATTCACCACCAATTACACGAGAGATGATCACTTTATAAATTAGGAATGCATAGAAGTCCTTGGACGCTGTATGTAGGAGTGGTTGATATATTACTGTTCTTGTTTTTATTAATATAAAATAGTTAATCTCTTCTTTTTTTTCTTTACATAAGATACATTGATATCTCATTCTTGTCCATTTTCAGTGTCGTGTTTTGTTACAGAACAAATAATGAAGAAACAGAAGAATGCCATTTGTTGCTCCTTTAGAATCTATACAAGTATGTGGACCATTTCAATGTCAGGAAGAGACTGACTTGTTCCCAAATCCCCAAGGGACAATTGTTTATATAGAATCTTGTACCCCGGAGGAGAGAGCAAGGAAAAGCTATGGAGTATTATGGATTATCATTTCTTGGAACTGTTGTTCTTGTTCATCACATCCTTGCAGGTGCAGGTGCAGCTGCAATTGGCGGGAATGAGACCGACCATCTTGCCTTGCTTCATTTCAAGTCCAAAGTAACAGTTGATCCTCTTGGGGTGTTGAGCTCATGGAATGCTTCCACCCACTTTTGCAACTGGCACGGTGTTACCTGCAACCATCGGCACCAGAGAGTCATTATATTGAAGTTGTCCCACTCCAAACTGGCAGGCTCCATCTCGCCACACATTGGCAACTTGAGCTTTCTCAAGGAGGTATATCTCCAAAATAACAGCTTTACTCATCAAATCCCTCCTGAATTTGGTAATCTGAAGAGAGTGCAACAATTACTGTTGCACACTAACTCAATGCTAGGCACAGTACCTGCCAATATATCTGCATGCTCCCAACTTATTCAGTTCAGTGTTGCTAACAACAAGCTGGTTGCAACAATTCCAGTGGAGCTTGGCTCCTTGCCCAAGATTCGGTTTCTATATTTGGGCACCAACAATCTAACTGGAAGCATACCTTCCTCACTCAGGAACTTATCATCCCTTGAGAATCTCTCTTTGCATGAAAACAATCTGGCTGGGATAGATACAACAATCTTCAATCTCTCTTCCATTCAAGACATTGATTTGGCTGATAACCAAATACAAGAGAGCCTTCCCTCAAACTTAGGTAACACTCTTCCAAATGTCCAATTTTTCAGCATCACAACTAACCAGTTCACAGGATCCATACCAGCTTCAATATCAAATGCTTCGTATCTAGAAATCTTTCAAGTTGCTCAAAATAAACTAACTGGAAAAGTGCCTTCTTTGGAAAAACTGCACATGCTTCAGGCTTTTAGGCTTACAAGAAATCATCTTGGAACTGGGGGAACCGAGGACGACTTGACCTTTCTTTGCTCTTTGACAAATGCAACCAGACTACTTGCATTGGCATTAAACGCCAACAACTTCGGAGGGGCAATACCTGAATGCTTTAGCAACTTGTCAACTACTCTTACAATGTTGTGGCTAGACAACAACAAGATATCAGGAGGCATTCCACCTGGGATCGGCAATTTGGTTAACTTGGAGAGGATTCATATGTGGAACAACCATCTTTCAGGTGTCATTCCTTCTGAAATTGGAAATCTTGGAAAGATGCAGGACTTGAGTATAAGTGACAACAATCTATCTGGAGAGCTCCCATCATCTCTTGGAAATTTGAAGCTATTATCTATATTGTATCTATACAATAATAATTTTCAAGGTAGAATTCCACCAAGTCTCGGTCAATGTCAGAATTTGATACTACTAAGTGTGTTTAACAATAATCTAAGTGGATCCATACCCCCAGAAGTCATTGGCATCTCATCCTTATCAATTGGTCTTTCCTTTCGTGGAAACCAATTGAGCGGCACCCTTCCACCGGAAGTATCAAATTTGAAAAATATAGGCATTTTGGATGTCTCTGAGAACTTGTTAACTGGTCAAATTCCAAGCGTTTTAGGAAGCTGTGTAAAACTTGAAACGCTAAGGTTAGGGGGTAATTTCTTCCAAGGTGATATCCCTTCATCTCTGAGTTCACTCAAAGGTATTATACAACTAGATCTTTCTCGCAACAATCTGTCCGGGAAAATTCCATTGTTTATGGAGGGCTTTGGATCATTACAGAGTTTGGATCTATCGTACAACAACTTTGAAGGCATGGTCCCAGTGGAAGGGGTTTTCAAAAATGCAAGTGCAGCTCTGATAAAGGGAAACAATAAGCTATGTGGGGGAATACCTGAATTTCTACTGCCAAAATGCAATTTCGGAGAGTCCAAAAAGAGCAGATTCACTCTTGCTATGATATTGATTTATGTGCTTCTAGGTGTAACCTTCCTCTTTTGTTTTCTGTTACTTTGTTGTTTCAGAAAGAAAAGAACAGAACATACTGCATCATCTTCCAGCAATTTACTTGCTCAAGTGTCTTATCAAGATCTCTTACAAGCTACGGATGAGTTCTCTTCGGCTAATATGATTGGAACTGGAAGTTTTGGATATGTGTATAAAGGAGTTCTTGAAAAGGTTGACACAGTTGTTGCTATCAAGGTGCTAAACCTTTTACGTCCAGGAGCCCTTAAAAGTTTCATAGCCGAGTGCGAGGCACTAAGGAATATCAAACACCGAAATCTACTGAAGGTACTCACAGCATGTTCAGGTGTCGATTACAAGGGTAACGATTTCAAGGCTTTGGTTTATGAGTTCATGGTTAATGGGACCTTGGAAGAGTGGTTGCATCCAGCTGATCCTAGCAAAACCAGTACAGATAAGGCTCCAAGGAAGTTGAATTTTATACAAAGATTGAATATTGTGATTGATGTTGCTAATGCATTGGATTATCTTCATAATCATCATCACCAATCGCCAATAGTTCACTGTGATCTCAAGCCAAGCAACATCCTTCTAGATGGTGAAAAGATCGGACATGTCGGTGACTTTGGATTAGCAAGATTTCTCCAAGATGACTCGTATTCCAAGGAAACAAGCTCAATTGCCATTAAAGGAACTATAGGCTATACTGCTCCAGGTGATAATGTTTCACAATTTGTAACTCATTTTTCTCAGGACATAAGAATATATGATCTAATTTGTTATAATTCTTTTGTAGTTGTGTGTTTTGACGTATGATGTATATAAAAATTGCAGAGTATGGTATGGGGAGTGAGTTGTCTCCATATGGTGATGTATACAGCTTGGGCATCCTCTTGTTAGAAGTGTTCACAGGAAAGAGGCCCACCAATGATATCTTTCAAGATGGCTTGAACCTTCGCAAATTTGTCGAGGCTGCTTTGCCAGAAAGAGTAGCAGAGGCGGCAGATCCGACCATTTTTGTTGAGGATGAAACAGAAGAGAAGAGCAGCTTGATAAGCTATGCTGAAACTCAGAGTGGAACAAGAAATAACATGGTTCTGAATTGCTTGATTTCAATATTTGAAATAGGAGTTGCGTGTTCTGCTGAACTTCCAAGGGAACGGCCAAGCATCAGTGATGTCGCTATTCAGCTTGCTCGTATCAACAACAAATTAACTTCTTGATCATTAAGCAAGGTTGTGTCTTGGTATCTCGCAACTTGTTTTCCCTTTCTATGGTGATGCAGTCCTTTGAATGTGTTGCTTCCTATCCTAAGAGCTGCAACTTTTCTAATCACAGCATTCACGTGAATGTAAATGTTGTGATTTTACAACAAAAGGATTGTTCAACATCAAGAAATTATTTATTCCTTTTTTTCTGGTCACAACTACAAGAGGCAGAGGCTTTCACTTCAATATATGTCTTACATAAGTTTTCTGGAATTGTATCTTTAGTAGATGGTAAATATTTTTCGAAGCTGAAATATGAAATAAAGTTTTTTATTATAGAAGGCATGTTTTATTCTTTGCAAATCTGTTTCTTTGGTTAATTTTTTCAATGATACGTTCAATTGTTATTCATTTTTCTGGTTCATGCATGCATATGCATAGTGATCTTAAACCTTTTAATGGAAAAATTTATCATGTTTAGACATTAAAATGCCCATTTTGAATTTTACTCTGCTTGCAAAAATTCCTATAGCTTCATGGCCTACTTAAATTCTTGGCTCTGATACTGCTCAATGGTAATGAGGACTAACTCAAATTTTCTCAAGTTAAGCTAGCTCGTTGAATTGAGGTGAGGTCTTATTAGACTGTTTTGGTAGTTTATGGAGTTCAATTTGCCAAGCATTTTTTTTTTAATATCAATACAGACCTAAAATTTAGCTTGGCCTAATCAACCTATACTGGCCAGTTACGAATTCTGGAAATAAATGCAATTGTTGCCCTGGAAATTGCACTACCTTGTTGGATCATCTTCATGAACAAAGAGACAAATCAGTATATATACGGTTCCGTTGAAGTGGTAACTAAAAGTCCATTGCAATATTTTCCTTCTCGACTGGTAGTCGTCCAGCAGTATTTGTAGATTTAAAACTAAAATTTACTTCACTTCATACCACATACTATTCTTCTACAAAATAAAACACGCGTTAAGTGCATTGCACTATAGTTCACCTCCGACATGGAAGTAAGAGAATCAGACTTAACAAATAATTCCTAAGTGTATCATTTTGCAAGAAAAAAAAAATCAAACATGTAGTATTTATTTTCAGACAGAGAGTACTAAATTTATCGAGTGTAGTTTGGGCGAGTGACTTCTTTCCGTATGCAGGCATGCCGCATGCATATCATCTTTTTTCCACTACCAGCATTCGATAGCTTTACAAATCTTCAGTAGATTATTGGATTATAAATTAAAACCAGAATTGGTTTTTTAGGCATTTATTTCTTTTGAATCATCTTTTTTTTTTCCCTCTTTGGTAATCTTAACAGTAGCTTTAGATGCTCAACTCATAACTTAATTAGTTGGTGAATAAAGTCCTTAAAACAAGGTTCTAGACTTCTAGCTAAGAATTTCAATACATTTTGCATCACATTTACTTGAAACAAAACAAACATCACATGATATCATCAATATAGACATGCCTTTTAAAATTTAAAAAGAAAAAAAAAATGGAAAAGAAGGGAGAAAGGGAGTGACAACTTAGTTTTGTTCTTATCAGTTGACCAACCATCAATACTTGGATTTGAAATAGGCAAGGCAAGGCCTGCAGCTTTGGTGAAATAGTGCCATATGCGTTGCTCTCTGGAAATAATTCATTTAAGTGGACAATTTCAATCTTTTAAGAACAAAATAGACAGGCAGCTGTGAAGATAAATGACAAGGACATACATATTTAAGGAAAGATAAATTAAGTTGTAGGTAAGTGATTAGAAAGAAAACAAAAACAATAAAACTAATTTCTTCGTTAGAACAAAAATGCAAAACAAGAAACTAGTATATATTTTACTAAATCATGTCCTGTCTTCTTGTCCTGAGATGAACTTCTTCCCAAATCCCCAAGGACAATTGTGTATATATTTGATTCAACCAAAAGAGAGAAAGAAAGAAAAACAATGAAGTTTTCTTTGTCATGCCTTGGCATTGTTATTCTTGTTCATTACTTCCTTTCATTCGCAGGTACTGCGAATGCACTTGGTGGGAATGAGACTGATGAATTGGCCTTGCTTGAATTCAAAGCCAAAATAACTTTAGATCCTTCAGGGATGTTGAGGTCATGGAATGCTTCCACCCACTTTTGCCAGTGGCATGGAATTACTTGCAGCCGTCAGCTCCAGAGAGTGATCATCATGGACTTGGAACACTCACAACTCTCAGGCTCCATCTCTCCACACATTGGCAACATGAGCTTTCTACAGAAGGTAAATCTCCAAAACAATAGCTTTACTCAACAAATACCACCTGAGATTGGTCGTCTGCATGGGCTGCAGATACTATGGTTGAACAATAATTCAATTCAAGGCACAATACCTTCCAACATATCCTCTTGCTCTCAACTTGGATCGCTTAGTCTTGGTAAAAACAACCTTGTTGGACAAATTCCAATGGAGCTTGGCTCCTTGTTGAACCTTGTGTTCTTACAGATTTCCTACAACAATCTAACAGGAAATATACCTGATTCATTTGGGAACCTTTCATCACTTGAAGTACTCCAAGCAACCAGGAATAATTTGGTTGGGAGTATTCCAAACACTTTAGGCCAATTGAAGATTCTTGTATATTTCGATATGGGTGGTAACAATTTGTTAGGTACAATCCCTCCTGCCATCTTCAATATCTCTTCCATCATAGATTTTGATATGACTCTTAACCAACTCCATGGGAGTCTTCCTTCAAACTTGGGCAACACTTTACCAAATCTCCAATCTTTTAGCATTGTAGAAAACCAATTTACAGGATCAATACCAGTTTCATTATCAAATGCTTCACATTTAAACCGCTTCCAAGTCAGTGGGAACAGCCTCACTGGAAGAGTGCCATCTTTAGAAAAACTGCAAATGCTTGAGTTTTTGGGGCTTACAAGAAACCATCTGGGAAGTGGAGGAGCTGATGAGGACTTAAGCTTTCTATGTTCTATGACAAATGCCACTAGTTTATTGTCCTTGTACATCAGTGAGAACAACTTTGGAGGGGAAGTGCCTGAATGCATTGGCAACTTGTCAACTACTCTTGATGAATTGGTGCTCAATACCAACAAAATATCTGGAAGCATACCAGATGTTATTGGCAATTTGGTCAACTTGGAGAGACTGGAAATGTGGAGAAACCAACTTTGAGGTGATATTCCTACTGAAATTGAAAAGCTTCAGAAGATGCAAATCATGGCTTTTAATGAAAACAATCTCTCTGGAAAGATCCCACCTTCTATTGGAAATTTGAAGGTATTGTCAAAGTTGTATCTATACAGGAATAACCTTCAAGGTAGCATCCCTGCAAGTCTAGGTCAGTGTCATAATTTGATTGTACTGAGTCTTTTTGACAACAATCTAAGTGGCCCTATACCTGCAGAAGTCATTAGCATCTCCTCCTTATCGATCGCTCTTTCCTTAGGCCAAAACCAATTGAGTGGCACCCTCCCGATGCAAATTGAAAATTTGAAAAATCTAGGTGTTTTGGATGTTTCAGACAACTTGTTATCCGGTGAAATTCCCAGTGGTATAGGGAGTTGTGTACAACTTGTATCATTGGAATTAAGTGGTAACTCCTTCCAAGGATCCATTCCATTGTCCTTTAGTTCATTGAGGGGTATTCAGAAATTAGATCTTTCTCGCAACAATTTCTCTGGAGAAATTCCAACATTTTTGGAGGACTTTGTCTCAATACAGATTTTGAATCTATCTTATAATAACTTTGAAGGCATGGTGCCAATGCAAGGAGTTTTCAAGAATGCAAGTGCAACTCTAGTCCAAGGGAACAGTAAACTGTGTGGGGGGATACCTGAATTTATGCTGCCAAAATGCAACTCCAAAGCATCTAAAAACAAGAGACTGTCCCTTGCTCTGACCATAGTGATTGCTTCAGTTTCAGGGCTTGTAGTTGTAATCCTTGTGTTGTCTTTTCTGTTTCTTTGTTATTTTAGAAAGAGGAGAACACCCACATCAACAACTTCAAATGAATCATTTTTTAAAGTTTCATACAAAGCTCTCCTAGAGGCTACCAATGGGTTCTCTCCAGCTAATATGATAGGTATGGGTAGTTTTGGATCTGTTTACAAAGGAGTTCTTCATCAAAGCCAAGCATTGGTTGCTGTCAAGGTGTTTAACCTTCTGCGTCCCGGAGCTTCCAAGAGTTTCATAGCTGAGTGTGAGGCATTGAGGAATGTTAGGCACCGAAACCTTCTAAGGGTATTGACCACTTGTTCAGGTGTTGATTATGCTGGAAATGATTTCAAGGCTTTGGTTTTTGAATTCATGGTTAATGGGAGCTTGGAAGAGTGGTTGCATCAGGCTCCTCCAACAACCAATACAGCTGATGCTCCGAGGAAGTTGAATCTTCTGCAGAGATTGAATGTTATGATTGATGTTGCTAGTGCGCTGGATTATCTTCATCTTCGTCACCGCCAATCACCAATAGTTCACTGTGATCTTAAGCCAAGCAATATCCTTCTTGACGAGAGTTTAATCGGGCATGTTGGTGACTTTGGATTAGCAAGATTCCTTCAAGATGTCACAGAAAAGGAAGCAAGCTCCATTGCAATAAAAGGTTCAATTGGCTACACTGCTCCAGGTAATTATATACATCTTTTCTTGATGTTCATGCGTCTCATATCTTTTTGTTATCAAAATTTGACATGATATATTGGATAAAACAGTGCTGATTACCCTAACATTCTCCAAATATTGTCTCCAAATTTCTTTATAGTTATGATACTATGATTCTACTATGAACATATAAACATTTGATAAGATCTTGATATATGATTTGTGTATTATTTTGTAGAGTATGGTATGGGAAGTGAGTTCTCAACGAATGGTGATGTGTACAGTTTTGGCATCTTAGTGTTAGAAGTGTTCACGGGAAAAAGACCCACTGCTGATATATTTCAAGGCAATATGAATCTTCATAACTTGGTCAGCCAAGCTTTGCCAGAAAGAGCATCAGAGATATTAGATCCCCTCCTACTCCAAGATGTAGAAGAGGTGACAAGAACAACCTCAGTCCTCAATTGCTTAGCTTCAATATTTGGAATTGGAGTTGCTTGCTCTGCTGATATGCCAAGTGAGCGGTTAAGCTTTGAACAAGTATTAACCCAATTGATTGCTGTCAGGTGCCAACTTCTATCTAGTTAGTCAATGAGTACTGCATGTATTTACAATAATGAGTGGATTTTCTTTTGTTTTCTTTGAGAAGTTACTTATCTGTCAGCAACTGATGTGAATTTCCATGTAGGATAAATTTAGTAGTTTTATCTAATTATTTGTATATGTTCCTAGACAGTTTCTATGGCCATCAAATTGTTGTGGATTTTCTTTTGCATGTTTCTTGTTACAAACTGGATTGCTCGTTAAAAATTTATCAAGATCATTAGATCAAGCTCCAAACTCATCAAAGCTAGCTTCTTGTAGTCATTTGTGGCCATTTTTGTACATAGTTTCTTGAGATTTCCTATGCTTTACGTTACAGTGACAGGTTTATGCTGGAACATGTTTGTCAAATGGTTGATTTTGATTAGATGGTTAGATAAATATTTATTAGGCTGTGAGTTGGAAAGACAAGTTTTGACATATTTGAGGAAGTTGCGTCTGATAAAACGTAATGTAACAACAATGTTTGAGAACAAAGATTAACTTACCATTTTTGTCTGATATATGCAAAGTCAACATATGAAGTAAACTTAAATATTAAAAATGTCAGATAGAACTGGATTTGCCATTTAATTAAGAAGAGTAATAAACAGATTGCCATATGGTACCCGTACACAAGTAATTTTCTTCATTGACATAGCAGGACATATATAGTCAGTATTTTAGTAAAATAAAACACATAATGTCTCTTTTCAACTGCTTTCTTGTCCACTTCAACAACCTTTTTGGTACCAGAGATTGGTAAGGTGTTATGTTCATGTCTTCAACATATTGTCAACTTTGTTTTCTTAAATGCTATTAGCTTCATTTATATATTTCATCTCCAAGTACAAGAAACCAAGAAGCTCTTGCAAAACAATGAGGTTATTTCAAGAAGTGTTCAGTTCAGGATTGTTTTGGTCATGTCTTGTTCATTACTACTTCCTCGCTACAGCTTCTGCTGCAATTGGAGGGAACGGAACGAAACAGACAATCAATCCTTACTTGAATTTAAGGCCAAAATAACTGCTGATCCTCTTGGGGTCCTGACCTCATGGAATGCCTCCACCCACTTCTGCAGCTGGTATGGAATTACCTGCAGCCGGCGCCACCAAAGAGTCACCATTATGGACTTATCCAACTCAAAACTCTCGGGATCCATCTCACCAAACATCGGGAACTTGAGCTTTCTAAAGGAGGTACAACTCCAAAACAACAGCTTTACTAGTCATATCCCCCCACAAATTGGCCACTTGCGCAGACTGCAGATACTATTTCTGAATAACAACTCATTTCAAGGCACAATACCTTCCAACATATCTGCTTGCTCAGTTCATTGTAGGCAGAAATAAGCTGGTTGGAGAAATTCCAATGGAGCTTGGCTCCTTATCCAAGCTTTGGTTTTTACATTTTGGCTACAGTAATCTAACAGGAAATCTACCTTCTTCATTTGGGAACCTATCATCCCTTGAAGTACTCCAAGCAACTGGAAATAACTTGGTTGGGAGTATTCCAAACACTTTAGGCCAATTGAAGAATCTCATGACATTTGGTGTGGGTGGTAATATGTTGACAGGCACAATCCCTCCATCAATCTTCAATCTCTCTTCCATCACACAATTTGATATCACTCAAAACCAAATCCAAGGGACTATTCCCTCAAACTTAGGCAACACACTTCCAAATCTCCAATTCTTTAGCATTGCATATAACCAGTTTACAGGATCAATACCAATTTCTATATCAAATGCTTCGTATTTAATCTACTTCCAAGTAAATGGTAATAGCCTCACTGGAAGAGTGCCCTCTTTGGAAAAACTGCACAAGCTTCAGTTTTTTAGGCTTACAGCAAACCATTTTGGAAGTGGCGGAGACGGGGACTTGAGCTTCATCTGCTCCTTGAATAATGCCACTAGTTTACTGGCCTTGTCCGTGAATAGGAACAACTTTGGAGGTGCAATACCAGAATGCATTAGCAACTTGTCTACTTCTCTTGAAGATTTGTTGCTTGATCACAACAACATATCTGGAACCATTCCAGCTGGGATTGGCAATTTTGTTTACTTGGAGAGATTGGAAATGAGAAACAACCAACTTTCAGGTGACATTCCTTCTGACTTTGGGAAGCTTCAAAAGTTAAGGTACTTGCTCTTAAATGAAAACAATCTCTCAGGGAAGATCCCGTCCTCTCTTGGAAATCTAAAGTTACTGATAGAAATGTATTTGTATAGAAACAACCTTCAAGGTAGCATTCCATCAAGTCTAGGTCAATGTCAGAATCTAATAGTATTGAGTCTTTTCAAGAATAATTTAAGTGGTTCCATACCCCCAGAGGTCACAAGCATATCTTCCTTATCAATTGCTCTTTCCTTGTCTCAAAACCAATTGAGTGGTGCTCTTCCAATGGAAGTAGAAAATCTGAAAAATCTAGGCTATTTGGATGTCTCAGAAAACTTGTTATCAGGTGAAATTCCAAATGGTTTAGGTAGTTGTGTAAAACTTGAAAAGCTAATCCTAAGTGGTAATTCCTTCAATGGAAACATTCCATCGTCGTTAAGTTCATTGAGAGGTTTGGAAGAGTTGGATCTTTCTCAAAACAACCTGTCAGGCAAAATTCCAGATTTTTTGGTGGACTTCAGCTCATTGCAGATTCTGAATCTATCTTACAACAATTTTGAGGGAATGATACCAGTGGAAGGAATTTTCAAGAATGCAAGTGCATCTCTGGTTTCAGGAAACAGTGGGCTCTGTGGGGGAATACCTGAACTTCAGCTGCCAACATGCAACTCTGGAGAATCTAAGAAGAGCAGATTCACACTAATCATGATACTACTGATCACTCTTTCTGTTCTTATAGTTGTAACTGTTGTGTTGTTTTCTCTGTTTCCTTGCAACTTAAGAAAGCAAAAAGTAGTACTTACTTCAGCATCCTCGTCGGATTTATGGAAGATGTCTTATCAAGATGTTCTAGAAGCTACAGATGGGTTTGCTTCAGCTAATATGATTGGAATGGGGGGTTTTGGCTCTGTGTATAAAGGAGTTCTTCATAAGGAAGGAACTGTTGTTGCTGTCAAAGTTCTTAACCTTTTGCACCCGGGAGCTGCCAAAAGTTTCAAAGCTGAGTGTGAAGCAATGAGGAACATCAGACACCGAAATCTTGTCAAGGTCTTGACCACATGTTCTAGTGTTGATTACTGTGGTAGTGATTTCAAGGCTTTGGTTCATGAGTTCATGATTAATGGGAGCTTGGAAGAGTGGCTGCATCCAGATCCTAGCACAACCAATACAGACAAGGCTCCAAGGGAATTGAATCTTCTACAAAGATTGAATATTGTGATTGATGTGGCTAATGCACTAGAATATCTTCATCATCACCATCACCAATCCCCTATATATAGTTCACTGTGATCTGAAGCCAAGCAATGTCCTTCTTGACAGCGAACTGGTTGCACATGTTGGTGACTTTGGATTAGCAAGATTTATTCAAGACGCCACACATACGAATCAAGCTCCATTGCAATAAAAGGAACCATTGGCTATACTGCTCCAGGTTACTAATGTTTGTCATTTCTTCATTCTTATTCACTGCAAATTTGGATGCATGTGAGTTCCTTAATGAAACTATTGTGAATTGCAGAGTATGGTATGGGAAGCGAGGTGTCTTCATATGGTGATGTCTATAGTTATGGCATCCTCTTGTTAGAAGTGTTCACCGGAAAAAGACCCACTGACGCTATGTTCGAGGACGGTTCAAACCTTCATAGCTTGGTAAAGACTGCTTTGCCAGAACCAGGAGGAGTAACAAAGATTGCAGATCCTATTCTTGTTGAGGATACAGAAGATAATAAGACCAAGAACAAGATGAACCATGTTGGCACAAGACATAGTATACTACTCAACTGCTTGACTTCAATATTTGGAATTGGAGTTGCTTGCTCTGCTCAAGTGCAAAGAGAAAGGTTGTGCATTGATGATGTAACAACTAAGCTGATTGCTATCAGCGACAAACTTCTTGCAAGTATTGATGAGACCGCAAATGAAGAATTTTGAATTTTACTAGGCTTAAAAATACATTATTATGTTTGCAAGTAAAATAATTTTATTAGACTTAAAAGTACATTATTACAAAGTTTGGTTTGAATATAATAGTTGTGTTTTGGTTTTTTTATGCTTCATTTCTCAACAAATATATGATTATGTTCACTTACATTGATACAAAATAAGTGCATTCAATCATCTTTTGAAAATAATTATGATTTATTAGTCTCAAACTTTCACTCACATATCTGTCTGTAACAAAGGATTCACATCAAACGAATAATACAAGTACAAGATCAAATAATAGACCCTGCAAAAAGAATGAACTCAAATTTCCCAAACAAATCTATTTTCTTCACGCCCAACTCTTTGAAGATAACTTAAAAGGCTCAACAGGAGGAGCTCTTCTTGATCTTGTACCGATACAGAACCCTCTTCTTCTTGCTTGATCCATTCTCAATTGTGAGGACAATCTTTCCAGGTTCGTTGCTCCTGAAAGTGTTGCGAATGGGTCCTTCCTGTGAGCCCATCTTCTTGCCCTTCTGGACAATGATGGTGTAAGATCCCTCATCAGCAGGCACAAATTCCTCCTTGTAGCTCACTTCCCATCCCAATACAGCCAAGTCCCACACCAATGTGGTTCCAACCTGATCATATCAGACATCAAATATCATACTGTTAAAGGCAATTAATCACTTCCAAGCACAAAAATATCACAACAAAATGTGTTAGCTATTTACCTCAGGTGCAGGAATCCCAATAGTTTCAGTTGATCCAGCCTTGAGGTTAAGTTCTGAAACTGCACCATCTTCACCACAGAAATCAAAGTCATTTTCCCTCTTGAATCCACCATACTGGACAGGAATCTCCTCTGCTGGGATAAATTTGAGCAAAGTTTCAGTGACCTTGGCCGGGCGAGCAATGACAAACTTGCTCTTGGTTCTTTGTGTCAAGAAAGGAGACAGGAGTGCATTGAAAGCATAGTACCAGAAAGGAGCATTGATGAAGATCTGCACCCAAAATGCATACCCATCAACCACCTTGCATGTATGTTTTAAAACAAAATCACATATAAAAAGAGTTGAGAAGAGACTTACATTTCTTGCCACAAATTCTGGGTAATTGTCCTGAAGAAGAGCAACAGCTTGCTTAGTAGCAATTCGAAGCTCCTTCTTGGAAGGTCCAGGGGAGTTCTTGAGATCATTAATCTGAAGCAACGAGGAGACACCAGCAGGCCTGAGATCAAGCTTCTGAATACCCTTCTCCATTAACTGAAACCTCCATCTCAAGAACTCTTGGCGCTTCTCCTCCGTCCCAAACGTCTTCTGGTACAGCTCTTGGTTCTCGAACACGCCATAAATGTTGTAGCACACTGGTTGGCCCTCTCGATCCACATTGTTCATGTACGCAGCAGCAAGGCTGAGAACAAGCCCTAATTCCTCTTCCAAAATCGAATCGATTTTGGAATCCTTCCTCCATTGAAGAGTCTTCTGGAGCATTTCAAAGGCATCGCTGACCTTGAAATCCCTAGCCCTCAAAAACTTGAGGAGCACAACATCAGTACCCTCTGCGCCTTTACTGGGCAACAGAGGCACTCCCCACAAGGACACATCTTTATCTACCGCATTTTCTTCATCTTCGGGTGCTTTCTCCTCCACCTTCTCTGCTTCATCTTCTGCTTGTTCCTTCTCTTTCTCTAATTCAGGTTTCTTGAGGAGAGAGTTTCCGAGAATGGCCTCCTCGAGCTTGGCCTTGAGCTCACTGAGAGCCTTCTTCTCGAAGTCCTTGAGATCGGAAAGGAAGTTGCTCTCCTCCTTGTAGGAAGAGCTCTTCTCAACAGCTTTGGGCTTAGATTCTTCTTCTTCCTTGAGCTCTAGGGTGGGCTCTTCTTGGGGAACAACAGCGTCGGCCATCTGGGTTTCTTCGGATTTAACCTCCTCAACAGTCATGATGGCTGAAATATAAGCAAATTAACAATCAGTGGGGAAATGAAAATAAGAGAGATGGAAGAATGAAAAATGAAACTGATTGCTTGCTTGCTTAAGTTATGAACTGGAGTTTTGTCAGAGTGAGGTA